>JAVJIF010015515.1:0-95000 GCA_038442645.1 Agave tequilana | reverse complement strand
TAATTTTCTCTCATGAAAACTAACTACTAACCACTAACTTTCTATCTTCTTACTTGATAATCCACATGAATCTACTAGCCTCTACGTGGCCTTGCTCTTGTAAGAGCCATTGATGGCTCATGATGATGGATTCTAACACTCTAACATCCAAACTCTCTAACAAGCTAACATTACTTTACTCCATGCTTACTCTTGTTTAGTTTTGATAGTTTAAGTGTAGCTTGCGCTTGTTTGTTAAGTTTGGATGTGAAAGTTATCTTATGGATCATGCTTTGAAACGCTCTTGAATCAAGGACTAGTGATACCCAAGGATGCATGTGAGCAACTATCACTAAAAGATTAGCATAGTTAGTGAAGCCATTAGTAGTTAGTAGCCATGAGTTTTCTTTCTCTTTTTTACTTTGTTTTAGAAATGTATCAAAAACCACAGATACATTCTTTCCTATGTTTCTCCCTTCTTCATGTTTCACCGTACTCTTCTCTTTTCATTTTTTATTTTCTTTTCTTTTCATTCTTTCAAACATAAAAGAAACTTTAACACACACGTGAATTAACTGGTAAAACTTCTATCCTTCTCGTCCCTATGGATTCGACCCGTTTAGCCTCTATGCTATAACGGAAGTATCGAGGAAGCCAAAGCACACACTTTTAACTCTTGATTTCAAAATATACACTTTTCGTGTGCGGTTTTCCCCCGATCAGGCAATTGTAGTGGTCAAAAATTGACTCTTATAGTATGACACCACGTGTCCAAGCAACGAGGAGATTCCGCCCCTCCATATCTCCCCGGAGCCAATTCGGTCCACACAGAAGTCATTCTTCGCCCCGAAGATGCTTCCATACCAACAGCTCTGGTGCTCCATGTCATCTCAGGGCCTCCTCTATTCTGAAGACTTGAGCTCCGTGCAAGGCAACCGCGGCAACAGATCATCCCTGATCTCTACTGACAGTTGCGTATTTAAATTTTTCTCTACATTCATGACGTGTAATGCCCTCCAGCGTGGACAATTATACACAGAGGCGGATTTTCCTGCATACAATCCTAACAATCAAGTGCCAGAAATCATGACTATTATAATTGATCAACACATGCAAATCATGTGGTTACGAGGATCACGCCCGTACCATCTGTTCCCAGGCACAGAAACCAGTCAAGCATATATATATATATATATATATATATATATATATATATATATATATATATATATATATATATATATATATATATATATATATATATATATATATATATAGACACACACACACACACACACACACACACACACACACACACACAACACCTTCTCCGCCAACGAGAAGAGGGGACATCTAGATCTTCTCTTCACCCAAGTAAGCGTAGCACTGAGATTCTGGCAAATAATTCCTGTAATTACTGTAACCTGCAAATTTTAGTGGAGTCTCCCCCTCTTCCCAGTGGTTTTTACCGATTAAGAGTTTTCACGAAAAAAATCATGTGTCTCTCTTCTTTGTGTTGTGCATTATCTTGTCTTACACGCACACACCCCCATTTTTCAAACTCGCTTGTGGTGTAGATCGACTGTCAGATCGCTCGTGGCAGAATATCTCCACCACAAATGTCTTACTCTTCTTTTGTAATCTTTCTTCTTTATGTAATATTCTCTAACGAGCCTTTAACGAAATGAAAAAAAAAATATTAATGTGAATTAAATGAGTGGACTAAAACCAAAATCAGAATTATTTCCATATAAAGTAATTTATATGTAATTTTTAAGCTTAGGAGTGGCATGTAGATGACTTGGAGGCCTAGTTATTCCTAAGGGGTGCGAGTGGGTCATAAGAATTCCCAAATACAAGTCCTTTAACTAATATAATTTAAGAAATATAAAGTTGAACATATTATCTTGAATTTTTTTGGTTAGCTACTACTTTGGAAATTTATCGTTTTAAACTTCTAGTCCAATGCTAAAAAAGACGTAAAGCTCTTCCAAACTATGGGCCCCTAAGGCCTCGACCCTGTCGGGTGCCACGCCCTCACCGAGTAAGCAATTTTTTGCCCGCCACGTTTGCTCACTATGATGAAGGTGGCCCCCCCACTAGTAAGACCCACCACCCGGCGGGGCCCACCCAAAACCAACCGCTCACCTCGCTTGCGGTGAGCAAAAAATTTCTCCACTCGAGAGCCCTAAGGCTTTAGCACAATTGGTGCCCCTCCCACTCTCGGGGTTTTTCAAGACTTGCTATGGTTAGTCAAAATATATACTAAAACAAAGACATTATGAAATGAACTCGGATTTACAAGGGCCTTACATGCGCATTAAGGTTTTATCTTAATTTAATATTGTGACGGAATTTGGAGAGATATGAAAAGTTTTATCTTAATTTAATTCAAAAAATAAAACAACTACCAAAACTTAGCCTATTTGGGTCACACATGCAAGGTTTTGAAACCCGAATTCGCCCCATGCAGGTGCGATGCTGGCGCACATATGTATTAAGATTTTCCACATTTGGTAACTTAATTTCTTTCACTAGGCATCACTAGGCTTGTGTCTCTGACCCAAATATTGTGACAGGAATTGGAAAAATATGAAGAGTTTTATCTTAATTTTAATTCCAAAAAATAAAACAACTGGCAAAACTTAGCCTATTCAGGTCATACTCGAGAGGCTCTGAAACCGGATTTGCACCCCCTGCCTGCTACCTCCTCCTTCATGAGCAACAGTTTACCCATAGCGGCCTGAGATCCTCCCTCGCACCCCACCCCCGCGCCGAAACAGATTCCCTCCAGAGCGTTCTTCCACTGGTCGTTCCTCAACCTCCTTGTGCGCAACTGCCCTCCCCATCTACTGCATCTTGATTGAGTTTTTTCTGCACACAAAAATAGAATGTTAGATTTAGAAGTAGATTGTGCAAGGTTCTCAATGCGAATCCGCGGTAGCAGTGGCTATGCGGGTCGTGATCCTCAGGGAGGGACTGCGATGGAAGCGTTAAGTAAGTTTCTCTAAAGTTTTTATTTTTATTAGTTAAATTAGAAAGGAAGTGGTATTTACAATGGTCGGCAAATAAAGAATTGGGAGAAGTTGTGATTTAATCTACAAAAAGAAAAGAAAAGAAAAAGAAAACTTACCTCTTCAGTCTGCTTACCGTTTGAACCGTTGCGATGATTTACCTTTTCTTGGAAGGCGTACAAGCATGCATATAGGATCGTCCGCCTTCTTAACTATGGAATAAAAAGCAACTATGAAGACCTGTTCATCGCCATAGGCCATCAAGGTTCCTTCTTCGGCTAGGTATTCTCAGAGCAGTTGGATCTCATGGTGGGCAAGACATTAGAGAAAGAACAATGTCATAAAAATAAAAGAACGATGATAGAACAAAGATAGAGACACAATAAAACAAGAATAGAATAAAAAGAACAAAAACAAGCTTTGATTTGACTAGTAAACAATGGTGGAAAATTATAACTTACACCGGCTGTCACCATCTGTACAAGTGGATCCCTTCCTCCATGAATACATCATCTCCTCTCAGCTTTCACAAAAGAAAATAAAAATTTACAATGGAAGAATAAAATCTAAACTACAAGAAAACCTAAAAACCCTAACTTTTGGCCCTCTGCTGGACGCTAGACGACTCTGTACGTTGCACTGCAGGGGGTATTTATAGCTTCAGAAGGGAGAAGAGTCCTGGATAAAGTCGCCCACGAAATCTGGTAGTCTGCTTCATCCAAAATGCCGCAAAAACCTGGTCTTTGCCGCAATTTTGCGGCAATACTGGCTCTGCTGGCCACGCGCTTTGGCGCGTGGCCTCTCCTGATCCGTTCATCTGGGCGTTTGCTTCTGGAAGTGTGATCCTGGCTCTTCATCTTGGGATTTCGAGATAACTTAGAAATCAAGTTACCTAGATCTTGAATTCTCCCAATCTCTTTTAAACGAATTTCCTTATCTCTGCATCTTATCTTTGTCTTTCATCCTCATCTGCAAGTGTTTAGGGTTGGGTAGAATTCTATCCTTCCCTCATCTTTAATAATTGCAACTTTAGCCCTTGTGTATTTGCACTTTGACAATTGATATTTGCACTTTTGCACTTGGGCTTTAAGTGGGCTTTTGGGCTCTTTTTAGGCTTTAATTCTTTCTTTTTATTATTTCGAGGCCTGCACATAATAAATCACAAATATTAATAAATGTGCAGAATTAAATGAATAAATATGAAAATGTGATTGTAAATGTTATGATAAAAATGTACTTTTCACTACCATCACATCTCATCCAGCCACACCCAATCCCCTTCATGGCAACCCCACCTCATCCGTGAAGCTGTTGTCGAGTCCTCTCCCCTCAAGCTGAGAACAACGGCCACTGCACACCTCTGTCGGAGCTCGCACCCCGTGAGCCCTCTGCATCTCCTTCGCAGGCCAGCCATCAGAGCAGCGTGACTGTTTCCTCCCTCTCATTCTCTCTCTCTCACACACCACACACACTCTCTCTCTCTCTCTCTCTTATCCCTCACTGTCTTGTGTTCATTATGAATGTGTTAGTGTGCGTGTGTGAATGTGTTAGTGTGCGTGTGTATGTGAACATGTGTGTGTGTGATATGTAGGTGTATATGCACGTGTGTGTGCATCTATCAGTGTCTCGCACTCTCTCTCTCTCTCTCTCTCTATCGGTGAATGTACTTGTGGGTGTGTTGAAGCTGTACGAATCTGATCTGCTTTAAGATCTAATCGCGGAGTTTAGATTCAGAGTCATGTTCGCAGAGTGCAGATACGCTAGGCGATTAGACGACCCAACACACAAGACAATTTAGAGATCCAAATCAGTTCGTACAGTGCAGACCCGATGCTGATTCAGACATGAATCCGCTTCATTTCATGTGAGTGTTTACTTTATGTTATTATAAATTTATGGTTGTTAGTGAGTGTTTATCGTATTTGTTTATATTATCTATGCACGATAAGTATTAATCATGTTTTAGACACTAGGTACCAGTTGATTAGTTCAGTGAGTGTTCACTTTATTTATTTAATTTATTTGAGTGTTTATTTATATCATTTCATGTGAGTGCTTGCTCATGTTGTATGTTTAATCTATTTTATTATTAATTAGTTAAATTGTTGGATTACTATTAGTTAGTTGTGTTTAATTTCTCGTGTTTAGAAATGATCGTAGTTGTTTTGATTTAGAGTCTAGTTCTGATGATTGACTATTTTGATCGAGATATTGGATTAGTTGGATAGTGAATGTTTCAGTCCTGTAATGGATTATTGGACGTGGATTATTATACCATATGAGAGTTTAGATACACTACAGATAATTGATCAGATGTAATCATTATGTTAAAACGTATATGCACTCCATATTTTGATACCGAGATATTAGTATTCTATCATTTCATGTGAAGTTGTTTACCATTTCAGATTCGGATCTGTTGTGATATACCTTAGACTGTGACTCGACTTGATCTTAAGATTGACTTAGTTTGTAAATAAATGATAGATTATATGTGAATTAATTATCAGACTTTTATTGGTGATAATTCAGATAAGGATTGGATTCTGAGAATTTGAGCATATTAATAGAAAAGAGAGACTTATTAGTTGACTGAGCTCATAGTTGGTTTTTCCTGATTTACTTGACAAGGATATAATATTTTGATGGTTAGATTTTTATATAGACTTAATTAGAGTTGGACGTGACCTGAGATTTATATTGGATATTGATAAATATTTAGATGGAATTAATGGTAGTTGAATTTTGATTATACGAGTGAATATCTTACCTTAAATATTGATGAGTAATATAATGTTGTTTTAGACTATTAAAAGCAGGATTCCTAGATTTATTCATTGATTATATTGTTGGAGTATGGACGAGCTTGTTGGTCTTGAGTATCAGATATAGACTATTCTAGATTATAACTATTTGATGATGTTCTATTATTTAGTTATGATTTCGTGTTTCTTTAAACTTAGTTTGATCTCGAGGATATTCAGTGAACTTTACTTCATGTTTTACTCTTAATTATCCAATATTCAGTTATTGAATATATAAATATATTGTGATGTTGACCTCTTAGATATCAGTGACTCTATATCTGCAGAGTTTCACACCAGTTATTACTTTTAAGTGTTCAGTGACAGTTGTTTTTAATGACTCTCTCCAGTTTTCTTCATCAGATATTAGTTAATAGTTATCAGTTGTCATATAATAGATATCAGTTGTCAGATAGCAGTTATCAATTGTGAGTTATTAGCTATTATTGACATCGGTATAGTTGGAGATATTCAGTTCCTATTACACTTTTAATATATAATATTGGCATGTTAATGAAAGACACCATAACCTAGAGAAAGGGGTAATTGCCTGATAATACATGTCGTGTATTTGGAAGGACTTAAGTGTTGGCCCAAAGGCCATAACTCTAGTTTTGATGATGATCAACTCATATAGTTATGGTACTAAGGATCTTGTGTTATTTAGTCTCAGATTTATGATCAAGATCTTAGTTGGTGTTTAGCTTCAACAAAGGATTTAAGGTCAAGTTTTGGAGCTAACACGGTTTGATTCAAGAGCCTATGCATCAAGACCATATCAAGTACTCAAGAGGAGTCTAGCTCGTTGATCAAGTTTGGACCAAGTCAAGAAGGAGAAGAAGACTTCAAGTAAAGACCTTCAAGATCAAGACTTGTGTCTAGGTTTGTTTTATTAAGATTTTATTTTGGATTAAAATGTAAAGGATAGAATAGTTGGTGGATTGCTCAAGTATACCATATACACACACACTCTTGATTTAGTTGTGTTTTCATGAAAGATATTTCATTTTAGAAAAGAATTTTTATTTTGACAAAATACCGGTTTGATTTTTGGAGTTTATTACATACATGTGTTTTTAACCAAAACCTTTTAGTGCTTATTGTCAAAAACATAGATATTTCATCATTTATGTGTAGTGGATCATATCCATACACACCATGCTTTAAAATGTATTTAAAATATCTTGTTTTTGTATTTGGAGAAGTTTTGGAAAAACAAATTTGGAAAAATACGGTTTTTGTTTTTAGCCAAAATTTCTAAGTTACAAAAATAGTTCAAAATGTTTGTAACATGTTTTGATTTTGCTCAAACATGTTGTATATCAAAATATATTACTAACTTATTTTTGTGGATTTTTAGAGATTTTATGGGATTTAATTAAAAATAAAAAAACCCAAGTTTTAAAATCTTGTAAATGGCCTGCCAAGCTCTGGCGGTCGACCGACCGTTGACGTGCACAGGATGGGCCGGTCGACCGTGCGGTCGACCGCCAGAGAGTGTCTGCTCTCTGGAAACGGCCCCGGTCGACCGGGCGGTCGACCGGCAGAGAGCTCAGCTCTCTGTATCCTTGCCACGGTCGACCGGCCGGTCGACCACTGGCACAACGGTCAGAATTCTGACCGTTGGCCAGTCGACCGGGCGGTCGACCGACAGGTCATCCTAGCCCCAGCAGCTAGTTTTTGAGAAGCCTATTTAAAGGGGCTTCCTTGGGCAGTTTTAGAAAAGTTTTTTTGGAGAATTTTAAAGATAATTTTTCCTACTCTATTAAGAGGTTTTCTCCACTAGTTTGAGAGCTAATATTTCCAATTAAAAGGGAAGATTATCAAGAGTGTTTTCAAAGTGATTCTTGTGATTTCCTCCACACATTCCATCCTAGTTTTCTCACACAAATACTTGAGCCATCCATTGCTATATCTACCTATAGGGATCTTTGTTGTGAGAGGATTTTAGGTGATCAAAGTGTTGTGATCACCAAAGTTTTACTTTGTACTTTGAGGAGGCGGACTTGCGGGTTTGCGGTGTTTCGGGTTCTTGTGTGAACTTGGTGTTTGAGGTGTGGCCTCGGCGAGCTTGTGGGCTTGCGGTGTGTTCGGGAACAAGAGAGGGACTAGAGAGTCCAAGGAGTTCAAGTGTGAACTCGCCTTGTATGTGCTGCGGTACCGAGTGATCCGGTGGGATCGTTTTTAGTGAAAATCCTTCAAGTGTTGGAGGCGGGGACGTAGAGCAAGTGTGCTCGAATCTCGAAACAAATATCCCGTGTTTGCGATTGCTCTCTCTATCTCTTACTTGTTTATATCTTGCATGCTTATATTGTCTTTATCTTTATATGCTTGATATACATTGTGTGCTTAATTGTTATATGCTTGGGGATTGTTTGCTAACACTTGTATTCAACAAGAGAGCCAACGCGGCACCTCAACTCTTATTTAGAGGAATCTTGAGGAGTTAGTCCAGAGCCCTTCACGGGGAATCCGGCTACACTCTTGTGTTATACGTGGTGTTTAGTTTAAGAAGTTTTAGTTTGCATTAATATAGTTTTTAATTCCACATAATTGACCATTAGATTAGCTTATCACCTATTCACCCCCCTCTAGGTGATTACAATTGGTATTAGAGCCAAGTGCTCTTGATTTGGGTCTTACAACCTAGAGTTAAAGATCCTCATTTTATAGCTAATCACAATATTTGTTCACACACCATGGATTTTATGTCACCTCCCACCTTTGACATTCTTAACATCCAAACTTGGAAGGTTAAGATGTCTTTGTACCTCAAAGCCCTAGGCATTCATGTTTATTTTGCCACTACTAAAGATTCTCATTGTTTAAATGGCAAAAATATTAAGGCTAATGCAAAAGCCATTCATGCTTTAAAGTCAACCCTAAATGATGAATATTTATCTAGGGTTGCTAATCTTGATTCGGCTTTTGTAGTATGAAACATCATCATCTCCCTTGGCGAACATGAACAATACTATGCGGGGGGCGACTCGGATGTTAGAAGTGAAGCTTCCAATGTGTGCTACATGGTCCAAGGGGATAACCCCCTTGAGGTAAATACCGAATCCGAGGTAGAAGAAGATGTTGATATGTCTTATTATGAGCTTGAATCTTTTTGTCAACAACTTCTAGAATAATATGACATGCTTAAGAAAGATAACAAGAAAATGAAAAAGAAATTTGATTGCATGTTAAATGAAAAGATTCTTTACAAGAAAAGTTTGAAAATATTTCAAAAGAAAATGAATCTTTAAAAAATGAAAATATTTCCTTACTTTCTAAATTGAATGATCTTTGTGAAGGAAACACTTCCTTGAAAAATAAAATTGTTGTGGTGAAAAAACAAAAAGAAGTTGCTTTGCATGAAAACACTTCTTTGAAAAGAAAGATTGTTGAAAAAGAAAAAGAAAATGTTTCTAAAAAGAATAAGAAAAATAATTCTCATTCTCACCATGTTTTACATGCCACTATTAATCAAAATGAGATTAATTTTTTGAAAAATAAAATAAATTGTTTGAGCTCAACTTTGACCAAATGTGCTTTTAACCATTCTAGATTGGAGTCCTTGTTTTCAAAGAAACAAACTCCACATATTCATGCACAACACCCACATCATGCATATGCACACTTTGCACGCCATGATCATACACATACACATATGCATCCTAGAGTGTATAAGTGTACACATTGTGGCCGCAAAGGCCATTTAGCAAACTTTTGTTATGATAAGATAAATGCTATGAATTTTGCTAACAAAAATGTTTGGGTTCCTTATAAGACTAACCCTCAAGGACCCAAAAGAAAATGGGTACCAAAATCCCCACCTTGTACTTTTGATGTAGGTGTGGGCTCTCACAAAACGTGAGAGGAATGGTGCCTTGATGGTGGATGCACATGGACTTGATGGACACATATTTGATGCATCGCTATCAAGGAGGTTTGGTGGGACAACCACCATGTTTTGGAGATTTGGAGCATAGTTCTTTGGTTTGGTAACTATCTCTAAAACTCCTAATTTATTTACATGCTTTTTCATATATGGTATTTTTAGCATGTTCATGGTTCATTTGTTTTATGCTTCATGTGGTAAATACATGGTTAGATGTAGTATTTATCAAAACTTGTATTTATACGTGTACAAATAGTGAGCAACAAATTGATTCATATATGTTTGCACTTCATTGTTCATTTGTACTCACTATATGCACATGTATAGGCTAGTTTTGATGATTCTCTCATTTATACATGTTTTGCCTATTTTCATGTTTTGCTTCATGTATATGCAATTTTTTATTCAAATCTAACAAATATACATGTATACCCCGTGAGTCTCTTGCCTTCATGCAAATACTATTAATAGACTCTTTTATGTTTGGGATATGTATGCATATTATTAGTTTTGAATAAAAACATACATATACCTAGAAGTTATGTTCAAATGAAAAATGAATTTTCATGTTTTTTTATATATAAAATTAGATTCATATTTGTTTTGAGCTTTATTAACTATTTTCATGGAAAATACTAATTACATGATTCTTGTACACTCACACTTTATTTGTTTATTCATGACTTTGTTTCATGATTATTTTTGAGCCTTATAGATTTCGAGTGTCAACCTTTATGTATTTAGTATGCTTCATGCATTCATATGATTTGATTTCATGTTTTTGAAGGATCTTTAACTAGTTTTTCAAAAATTATCTTTAACTAGTTATTTATTATGAGTTATACAATAAATTCAATTCATAATCTCAATTGGTATCATAATTTCATTTGAGTATCACAATTGATATATTTTGTATACTCATAATCTTGTTTATATATATGTATGTTTTCAATTTCAACTTATATCAATTCCTATTGGTATTATCATTTCTCATACATATATATGATTTGCTTGTGCTTGATTTATAATTGGTTTACATATTTAAAACACAAAGTTTATGCTAAGCTTGATTTAAAACTTTATTTTCAATTGGTATCTCAATTGACATTTTAATAAGCTTATGCATCTTTTTAAAATTGGATTTTTTCTATTGATATCAAAATATAAAATATTTTCCTTCATTGGTATCAATATGTATAAGTATTTCAATCTCATTTGGTATCGCAAATTTCTTATTTTACAGGGTATCAAAAATCTTTGTGATATCTCAAATTGATTTGTTGATTTAGGAAAAATTCAAAATTTGTAATGTTTATTTACTATTTGTATCTTAAAATCTGATTTACTAAGATATTTCAAAATTTATTTTATTGAGAAAATTCAAAATTTTGTTTTAATAAGAAATATTAAAAATGTTTTGATGTGTATTGTCTATATGCAAGGGGAGCTTAACATCTCTTCTACATATAGATTCATGTTGAGTGTATTTTGTATTGAGGAGCTTGACAACTCTTCTTTATGTGATACACGTGTGTAGGGGAGCTTCACATCTCCTCTTATGCATTGCATATTATGCGTTATGTGAATTAGGGCTTGTCATCCCTTCTTCATGTAATGCATGTATGTAGGGTAGTTAACTTAGCGTATTCCTCTTCATGAATGTATATCGCATATATCTCTTTATTGATTTGTTTGATTTCACCCCTTTGTTGATGATTGACAAAAATGGGGAGAAGTATTTTCGTATATATGCATGTTTTGGAAAAGAATTTATGTTTATGCATAAATTTATGTTTATGCATATTATTTTGTTTTGCAAATAGGAGAAAAAGAATTTGATGTGTTTCATGCTTGTTTTTGCATGTTTATCTCCTTGTATTTGCATACATATTTATGAGCTTTCATTGCATATTTATTTGTTTATTGCTATGCATGAGTTAAGGGGGAGTTTCTTTGAAGCTTTACTTTAATCCATGTATATATAACTCCATGAGTTTTGTCATCATCAAAAAGGAAGAGATTGTTGGCCCAAAGGCCCATCACTTTTGTTTTGATGATGATCAACTCATGTAGTTATGCTACTAATGATCTTGTGTTTATTTAGTCTCAGATTTATGATCAAGATCTTAGTTGGTGTTTAACTTCAATAAAGGATTTAAGGTCAAGTTTTGGAGCTAGCACGGTTTGATTCAAGAGCCTATGCATCAAGACCATATCAAGTACTCAAGAGGAGTCTAGCTCGTTGGATTAAGTTTGGACCAAGTCAAGAAGGAGAAGAAGACTTCAAGTAAAGACCTTCAAGATCAAGACTTGTGTCTAGGTTTGTTTTTATTAAGATTTTGTTTTAGATTAAAATGTAAAGGATAGAATAGTTGGTGGATTGCTCAAGTATACCATATACACACACACACTCTTGATTTAGTTGTGTTTTCATGAAAGAGATTTCATTTTAGAAAAGAATTTTTATTTTGACAAAATACCGGTTTGATTTTTGGAGTTTATTACATACATGTGTTTTTAACCAAAACCGTTTTAGTGCTTATTGTCAAAAACATAGATATTTCATCATTTATGTGTAGTGGATCATATCCATACACACCATGCTTTAAAAAGTGTTTAAAATATCTTGTTTTTGTATTTGGAGAAGTTTTGGAAAAACAAATTAGGAAAAATACGATTTTTGTTTTTAGCCAAAATTTCTAAGTTACAAAAATAGTTTAAAATATTTGTAACATGTTTTGATTTTGCTCAAACATGTTTGTATATCAAAATATATTACTAAAATTATTTTTGTGTATTTCTAGAGATTTTATGGGATTTAATTAAAAATAAAAAAACCCAAGTTTTAAATCCTGTAAATGGCCTGCCTGGCTCTGGCGGTCGACCGGACCAGGAGCCGGTCGACCAGAACGGTCGACCGACGTGCACAGACGTGCACAGGTCGACCGTGCGGTCGACCGCCAGAGAGTGTCTGCTATCTGAAAACGGCCCCCGTCGACCGGGCGGTCGACCGGCAGAGAGCTCAGCTCTCTGTATCCTTGCCATGGTCGACCGGCCGGTCGACCGCTAGCACAACGGTCAGATTCTAACCGTTTGCCGGTCGATCGGGCGGTCGACCGATAGGTCATCCTGGCCCCAACGGCTAGTTTTTGAGAAGCCTATTTAAAGGGGCTTCCTTGGGCTGTTTTAGAAAAGTTTTTTGGAGAATTTTAAAGATAGTTTTTCCTACTCTATTAAGAGGTTTTCTCCACTAGTTTGAGAGCTAATATTTCCAATTAAAAGGAAAGTTTATCAAGAGTGTTTTCAAAGTGATTCTTGTTTTTTCCTCCACACATTCCATCCTAATTTCTCACACAAATACTTGAGCCATCCATTGCTATATCTACCAATAGGGATCTTTATTGTGAGAGGATTTTAGGTGATCAAAGTATTATGATCACCAAAGTTTTACTTTGTACTTTGAGGAGGCGGATGATTAAGACTAAGAAGGTGTACTTATTATGTGTATAGAAATGTATTTGATGTACCCTTTCTTGTCTCCGCTATAGTATAGGACTATACCGAGTCGATTCTCAGGGAGAGCTCGCGATGGAAGCTTTACGTGTGGTAGTGAAGTGAACAAACGAGTATTCTTCTCTTGCTTATAAACTTAATGAAGCAAATGAAAAAGAAACTAAAAGAAAGGATGGCTATGTTCATGGTGGAAATCGTCGGAAAAGAAATCAAGAAGTGGATGTGGTATTCACAAGAAAAAGAAAGAAAACTTAAAGAAAGCAATCCATGACTAGCTTACCTTGCTAGCTTGCCAAGACTTACTAGACTCCTTGATAGCGAATGCTTGCCTAATGTTGTCACTCCATTAGCGTAGGATTCGTCTCGCGTGTTGACCTAATTACTTTCTCACTTGCAAGATGGTGGTTTAACCATCGGAGAAGAGAAGATCATACAACTTGCAAGATGAACAAAAGCAATCACTCATGAGTTAGTGAAGAAAGCTAAGCTAGTGGTAAACTAGTACATGGAAGGAAAATTAGCTAAAACCCATTAAAGAACTAAAACAAAGCTTGAAGTAAATTGCAAGAAGTAAACAAAGCAAGTAATAAAGCAAGTAAACTAGAATCAAGCTCAAGTAGAGAAGTAGAGAATGGATCAATCCTTGTATAGCTCCAAGTGTCACTTCTTGATGATACAAGCTCTCTCTCTCTTACAACTCTCTCTTGCAATGAAATCTAGGGAGGAGAAGATCATAGAGAGCTACAAACCCTAAACAAAAACTAACAAAATTACAAGCTTTACACTAATCTCTCTCTCTTCTCTGATCAGTCTTTGCTCGCAGGCGAAGATGGAGTATTTATAGCATGGGAGAGAACCTTCGAGAGCCTAGTTTGTTGCCACAAAATCCGGATCTCAACAACCCCAAGATTGCCGCGTTTTGGCGGGAAATCGCGGCACGATCTGGGCCGTTGATCCGGATCTTTCTGTTGGAGATCAGTTGAGAGTTTGTTAGCCACGTGGACTACTTGGATTCTCCAATTGGCGCGCGGATCTCTCTAGATCTGGATTTGAATTTGGCTTTATCTTAATCATGGATTAATCACTTAATTAGTGTTGATTAAGTGATTATTTGGATATCTCTCCTTTAAGTATGTACCTGCAAATATGTAGAGAAGAGGAGTAAAAATCACATATTTATTTGTAATATGCATGGGAGTTATGATGTAAAATATGCAATATTGGATACCAATCACACCCCCACACTTATTCTTTTGCTCGTCCCGAGCAAAACTAAGAAAAAGAAAATCTAAACTACCAATTTTATTACACCACTTTCGCAGGTGACGCGATTGCACTGAGCATGTGCAACAAGCCGTTAAACCTCTAGGTTACCCTAGAGGAGGAGTGTTGTCTCCTGAGGGTTTTCAGCGGATTACACCCACAAAATCCATAAAGAAAGAAGACAAATGTTAGTATTTTAAAACGCATTTTGAATAAGAGACAAGTTTTTAAACTATTTTTGCAAAATATAAGTGATCCTAGGTCATAAGTCCACCTATATCATTCTTCCTTAAACTTAGTATCCATGCAAGATCTTGTTTTTAATTAAGGTAAGAATTCAAAATTGGATTGAATATTTTATCTTTCATAAAACCTAGATAATATGCACACCGTGTAAGTGAAAATTTCCTAGGATTTCAACTCCAACCATAAAGCCATTTCTTTATTTATACATATATATATATATATATTTTCTTTTTCTTTTTCTTTTTCTTCCCTTAGTCTAGGCTTTCTAGTCTACCCTTGTAGCGAGCCTTTAACCGATGACTCCCAAACCAGACGGTCTTAGGGCACCAGATGAGAAAACATCCCTCGGGTTTAAGGTCTCGAGTAGAAAAGGCCACATAACTAAGGGGGATTATTTATTTCCTTTACCACCGTTAGGCGTGAATAATCATGCTTCTTGAGGCACAATTCTCCAGCTTAATAGGTGATGTT
This sequence comes from Agave tequilana, assembly GCA_038442645.1. Classification (NCBI taxonomy): domain Eukaryota; kingdom Viridiplantae; phylum Streptophyta; class Magnoliopsida; order Asparagales; family Asparagaceae; genus Agave; species Agave tequilana. The sequence continues at coordinate 79,821 of JAVJIF010015515.1, read as the reverse complement.
TTATTTATAATTTTTTTTTTCTTTTTTTTTTATTTATATGGCATTCTTGTCTTTGTTTCCATCCCAAGAAATGTGTAAGTGTGAAGTGCATATTATCTAAGGCAAAAAACTCAAGATAAAAATATCTCACCAATTTTACTTACTTAGCCTATAATCTTCAACAAGATCTATTACTTCAACTATGTTTAAGATATCATAATTAAGGCTTTCTTAATCTCTAAGATACATCTTAATTTTCTTAAAAATAGATCAAAACTGTTGTCTTTTATTTCAAAAAGTTTTTATTTTTATATTTTTTATTTTTTATTTTTATAAAAGAAGTGTAAAAGAAAGAAGATCTAAAAACTCTATGTTAGTAAACCCTCCCCCACACTTATTTCATGCATTGTCCTCAATGCATCATGATATATGTATGCATGAAACAAAAATGAAGAGGGAAGGAAAAAATTACCTTAAGGTGGTGGTTCCGGTGGTGGTCTGATTGGTCCACGAAACATGGCCCAATCATCTTTTCTTTGGGTTTTCAGGAACCCACCAGAAATTTCATAAATATGACCCACTAAAATGATGTATGCATGTGTTATTTTAATTATGTACATGACCCCATCTAATTTCCATTTTTCTAAAATAATTTCAGAGTTAAGTTTATCAAGATCCTTGTCCCAGAATGGATTATGAAATGATAAAATGGTCGACTTGGACTCGGAATGAACAGGAACTAACACCGACTCAGGGAAGTGAATTAAGTCAAGTGATGGTGCAGGAGTCGAAGTGAGTTCAAAAATTGGGTCCAAGTCAAGAAATGAAAACTCAAGTCCACAATCATTCTCCAACAATGGAATGTGACTTTCTAAAGGTGATATCTCTTTACTTCCAATATTAAGAAATTCTAGCTCATCACCATACAATTCTTCAAAACTTAAATCAACATCTTCCACTAGAATTGTATGATCAGTTTCAGAAGTAAAGAGATTGAGAAAATCAAGGTCACATTTCTCATTGAGTTCAATTCCACAAAATGGAGAACTTGCCAAAATGTCAATGGAATCTTCAGAAGTGTAAAATTGGGCAAGTGCAATATGATCCTCAAAGATGGGTGATTCAACTTCATTGTGAATTGGGAAAGGATCTAAGGTTGACTCCGGAAAAGATTGAAGTGAGGTAAAGATACCAGAGTCATTATGGAATCAGGAAAAAGAATTGAATCACTAAGTTGGGGTTCAAGATCACATTCCTTATGTAGTTCAATTTTAGAAAATTGTGAACTTGCCAATTTATCAATGGGATTTTCAAGAGTATGAAATTGGTCAAGTTCAATGTGATCATCATAAAAGATTGGTGATTCAATTTCACAACAGATAGGTACTGGATTCAATTCTGACTTTGGAAATGGATTGAAATCAGGTAAGGATATGGAAGTCATGATTGAATCAGGAAGTAAATTGGAATCATCAAGTGGAAGTTCAGGATCATGGTCAAGTTCAATTTCAGAAAAAGGAAAACTTGCCAATATATCAATTGGATCAGAAGTGTGGACAAGTTCAGGTAATTGTGCTGAAATTGAATTTGGACTTCCAAGACTACATGACTCTTTGGTTTTGACAGAGTGGCTAGTGACCTTAGAAATAGGATGAAGAGTTTGGATCAGCAAATCTAAGTCACGGGCACGAGCATTTTGAGCATGAGTCATGTCTTCAAGCATCTTTTCAAAATTGATAACTTCATTATTTGGATGAAAAGATGAAGTGTTGTTTTGAAAGTGATGGTGAAATTGTGAGTCAAAAGTGTGTGATGATGGAAAAGTGGACTCACACAAGAAATCATTACTCGGTTCCATGACAAATGGTTGTTCATACTGAAAAGGTGGAACTGAGTAAGATTCTTGAAAATACGGTGGAATTGGAGAGGCCAATGTTTTCTGAAAGTGTTGCGTGGCCTGTAAATTTGCTTCTATACTCCTTTGTAACTCAGATTTTTCTTCAAATAGTGGTTCAGAAAAAGGAGTATATGAAGTGGACTCGGGAAATGAATGTTGTGGACAAGGATTTTGAAAATTTGACTCGGGGTACGTGAATCCCCAATGACTCGGTGAAGAGTTGAAATTATTTTGGACATTATAATTATTAGATGGGGGATATGGGTCATATTGATTCGGATAAGGCCAACCCGGTGTATGTGGTTGGTGCATATTGTAAAACACCGGTTGGAATTATCCGAATATGGAGTGTGTGTGACATATGGATGGAAAGAATTGTAATTATAAGCCATATCACACAATCACAAAAAAAAACAAACAAACAAACAAACAAACAAAAGAAAAAATTTCTAACCTAAGTTAGGGTAGACTTAGACCTAGACGACTCCTAACAAATAGACTGTCCACGGGAGGTTTAGTGTAGACTCTAACCACAAGCTAATCAGCCAGGGAAGGGTAAGGTTGGTGGGAAGTTTTCCGTCCGGAGACGTTCCTTAATTAAGTAACCAGCAACCTTCGGGCTTTCGGCCCTCAACCCCTTTCCTAGACACTGATTTTGCAAGAGTTAAGTTCCAACACTTTTCCCCCTTAGGATAATCTCCTAAGTGAGTCCGAGATGTCCCTAGGGCCAACGTCTACTTTTTTATTAAATTAGGCTTGGGTTAGTGAGTGCTTGGGAAAATGATTTTCGGGCTAAGGAAAGGGTAATGAACTCCCCCACCTTATCTTATTTACGGGTTATGCCCTTAAAATTGAATTGTGCAAGTGTACAAGAAATGTAACAAGGATACACTCAAAGCATGAAAATCAAGCAAAGAGTTTGTCCTAGTCTAAATGCAATGCGAAACGTACCTTGCCTCCAGCACTCTTCAACAGTAAAAGTAAAGAATTGAAAGACACGTGCCTAGAGATGCAAGTGTCTAAACAATTTTTAACAATTTCAACCAACTTTTTACTGTTTTCTAATTAAGCAGGTATATGGTGCAGAATACAGAAAGTTAAGTATTGCAGAAGCTGTATCTTGCAGAACTGAAGACCCTGCAGAAAAATTGTTAGAAGTGAACTCCTCTTTGCCGCGTTCCCACGGCAAATTGCCGTGGATCCGCGGCAATTTGGAGGGATCCTGGGCTCTGCTTTCTTGAGCAGAGGCCCAGGTCCACTTATATATTTCTGCACTGAAGATTTTCCTGTTTCTTGAACCTGTAACCTGCAACAGAGAAGAAGAATCGTTTAGTACTTCACTTTAAACCAAAAAATACGTTGCTCTCCCCGGCAACGGCGCCATTTTGATTAAGACTAAGAAGGTGTACTTATTATGTGTATAGAAATGTATTTGATGTACCCTTTCTTGTCTCCGCTATAGTATAGGACTATACCGAGTCGATTCTCAGGGAGAGCTCGCGATGGAAGCTTTACGTGTGGTAGTGAAGTGAACAAACGAGTATTCTTCTCTTGCTTATAAACTTAATGAAGCAAATGAAAAAGAAACTAAAAGAAAGGATGGCTATGTTCATGGTGGAAATCGTCGGAAAAGAAATCAAGAAGTGGATGTGGTATTCACAAGAAAAAGAAAGAAAACTTAAAGAAAGCAATCCATGACTAGCTTACCTTGCTAGCTTGCCAAGACTTACTAGACTCCTTGATAGCGAATGCTTACCTAATGTTGTCACTCCATTAGCGTAGGATTCGTCTCGCGTGTTGACCTAATTACTTTCTCACTTGCAAGATGGTGGTTTAACCATCGGAGAAGAGAAGATCATACAACTTGCAAGATGAACAAAAGCAATCACCCATGAGTTAGTGAAGAAAGCTAAGCTAGTGGTAAACTAGTACATGGAAGGAAAATTAGCTAAAACCCATTAAAGAACTAAAACAAAGCTTGAAGTAAATTGCAAGAAGTAAACAAAGCAAGTAATAAAGCAAGTAAACTAGAATCAAGCTCAAGTAGAGAAGTAGAGAATGGATCAATCCTTGTATAGCTCCAAGTGTCACTTCTTGATGATACAAGCTCTCTCTCTCTTACAACTCTCTCTTGCAATGAAATCTAGGGAGGAGAAGATCATAGAGAGCTACAAACCCTAAACAAAAACTAACAAAATTACAAGCTTTACACTAATCTCTCTCTTCTCTGATCAGTCTTTGCTCGCAGGTGAAGATGGAGTATTTATAGCATGGGAGAGAACCTTCGAGAGCCTAGTTTGTTGCCACAAAATCCGGATCTCAACAACCCAAGATTGCCGCGTTTTGGCGGGAAATCGCGGCACGATCTGGGCCGTTGATCCGGATCTTTCTGTTGGAGATCAGTTGAGAGTTTGTTAGCCACGTGGACTACTTGGATTCTCCAATTGGCGCGCGGATCTCTCTAGATCTGGATTTGAATTTGGCTTTATCTTAATCATGGATTAATCACTTAATTAGTGTTAATTAAGTGATTATTTGGATATCTCTCCTTTAAGTATGTACCTGCAAATATGTAGAGAAGAGGAGTAAAAATCACATATTTATTTGTAATATGCATGGGAGTTATGATGTAAAATATGCAATATTGGATACCAATCAGCGGACTTGCGGGTTTGCGGTGTTTCGGGTTCTTGTGTGAACTCGGTGTTTGAGGTGTGGCCTCGGCGAGCTTGTGGGCTTGCGGTGTGTTCGGGAACAAGAGAGAGACTAGAGAGTCCAAGGAGTTCAAGTGTGAACTCGCCTTGTAAGTGCTGCGGCACCGAGTGATCCGGTGGGATCGTTTTTAGTGAAAATCCTTCAAGTGTTGGAGGCGGGGACGTAGAGCAAGTGTGCTCGAATCTCGAAACAAATATCCTGTGTTTGCGATTGCTCTCTCTATCTCTTACTTGTTTATATCTTGCATGCTTATATTGTCTTTATCTTTATATGCTTGATATACATTGTGTGCTTAATTGTTATATGCTTGGGGATTGTTTGCTAACACTTGTATTCAACTAAGGGAGCCAACGCGACACCTCAACTCTTATTTAGAGGAATCTTGAGGATTTAGTCTAGAGCCCTTCACGGGGAATCCGGCTACACTCTTGTGTTATACGTGGTGTTTAGTTTAAGAAGTTTTAGTTTGCATTAATATAGTTTTTAATTCCGCATAATTGACCATTAGATTAGCTTATCACCTATTCACCCCCTCTAGGTGATTACATTAGGATGGTTAACCGAGTTTTGGGTTCCATCATGGGGAACCAAGGTAGTATTGGCTACCCAGTTATTCAGTTATTGGACTTTGCCCGAATTACGGCGCCACACCAGTTCTTCTTTTGTGTGCGGTTGTGGTCTCAGTTATTAGGCCTTTGCGGTCCATCCTAATTCAGCGCGAGGAATTTTAGACCATAGTACCAGGCATGCACGATACCCTTCCAAAATACATGCACTATATTGGCTGGCAGTTGCAACAATGATAACCTTGTTTGATATATGAGAAAACGGTTGTGATATGGGACGCAGCTAAGTGCCATATTGTTAGGTTAATAATAATCAATAAATTAGAGACAAATGCTAGGTTACATATATCTTTGATATCAGTAGTTGTTTTACAGTGATATGAGTCATCTTTTATTTATCGCCTTAATCATGTTATTAGTTAGTTATGTTTTATATATTGTTTTATGCATATTGTTATTTATCCAGCAGTATGGTGATATGTTTACACGTATTATGCATGTGCATACTTTATTCATTTCACACACTTATTAGGTTGCTTTCTGAGGACCCTGGATTTGTGCATCCAGGTACATGTGTTTTATTCTATTGCAAGGAACCTGAGTTTTTCTTTTTTATTTTCGATATTCTTGCATCTCTTTCATTCCTGTTGTTCCTCTAATTCTCTATATATCAGAATCAATTTTTATTCCATTTCTTTGTTCATATGATATCATATGTGAACATTTATATGTATTATTGCAGTGATCGTAATTTATTATAGTAGATTTATATAACTTGTTCATGTTACACAAGGCTTAGCGCATATATATGAGATATTCTTCTTACATATATACGTCGCCGACTCTCGTCGCGCGTCATTTCTGTGTATTTTGGAAAGCGAGGCGTGACAGGGTATTTTTGGTATCAGTGCCAAGGTTTCGACTTTTGACTTTCGCTTTTTGCAAGAAGGATATAGTTCTTATTGGTAACTTGAAACGAGCTATATTTACATTGAAATATACGTATATTATTCATACAATGATATTGAGTCCACTTGAGAATCAATCATTCTTCCTTTGAAAATTCATCTTTTCGATATTTTGACATTCCCAATCCCAATATTTTCTTTCATTTCAACATTTCCAAGTGATTTGAATTCTTCTCTTTAATTCCCATCTTCCATCCCAATTTTGCTTTCTGATTTTCATTCTTGAGATTGATCACTTCATCCCGAAGTTGTTAGCAGTAATCAGAATAGCACAGCGAAAGCGTGGTGGATCCATAATGCACAGAGGAGCGATGTGGAAACGTGAAGACGCTATCAACGATTAATATCGGTCCACTTTCCTAATTCCCTTACTTGCTTGATATATATTTCTTTGATCTTGATCCATTTTCTATTATTTTTCCTGCTTTATTAAAATTTTGAGGACAAAATTTTTTGTCAGGTGGGTAGAATATAATATCCCTAGTTAATAATATTGATATTTTTAAATACTAATTTTTGCCATACTTATTATTTTATTATTTAACTTGAATTATGACTTATTATTATTAAATATATAAATTATTTTGAGAGATAAAATGTTAATTTGGATTATATATTATTACTATTATTACTTATTAACATTTTTTAGTTACTAATTACTATTATTTCTATTACTATCATTATTGTTATTATTAATAATTGTTATTATTATCAGTAATTATTACTATTATTATTTCATTATGATTATTATTTATTATTAAAATTATTAGTGTTATTATTATTAACAACAATTTTGGTGTTGTTATTAACTCCGCCAGTGCACCGTTCACTACCTGTCCCAAGCCAAGATAAAGGAGGAGGGTTGTGGTAGAATTGTGATAGCCAATGTAAAACATTGTCACATACTATGAATATGAACTAAGAACTAAATTTCTTTAGGTCGTTTCCTTCTGAGCGAGGCGCTACATCGGAGCTCAGATGTAGTGAAAAGTGGGCAAGGGTTGCTAGGTCGTCATCCAGAAACAACGTGCCACATCGGCGCCCGGATGTGGTGTCAAATGAGTAAGGGTTCTCACACTTTTATAAGCGGGTGAGGGTAAAGAAGTTAGCTCATGAATATACGATTAGGTTAATAATATTATTTGAGTATAGACGAGCTTGTTGGTATTTAATATCAGATGTAGACTATTCTAAATTATAGATGTTTTAGGATGTTCTATTATTTAGTTATGATTTTGGTATCTGTTTACTTAGTTTGATTACGAAGATATTCAGTAAACTTCACTGTGTGATTTTCTCTTAATTATCTAGTTATTGAATATTTAGATATATTGTGATGGTGATCTCTTAGATATCAATGACTTTTATCTTTCAGAGTTTTATATCAGTTATCAGTTATAAGTGTTCAGTGACACAGTTGTTATTAGTGACTTTATATTTCCAGTTTTCTTTATCAGATGTTAGTTAATAGTTATCAATTGTAAGTTATCAGCTATTGTTGACATCAGTGTCAATTGGGTATATTCGGTTATTATTACACTTAAAATATATATTATTGGCATATTAATAAAGACACTATAACCCAGGAAAAAAGAGGTAATTGCCTGATAATGCATGTCGCATATTTTGAAAGGACTTAGGATGGTTAACCGAGTTTTGGGTTCCACCATAGGGAACAAGTTACTACTGACTACCTAGTTATTCAGTTATTGGGCTTTACTCGGACTACAGCGCCACACCAATTATTCTTTTGTGTGGGGTCATGATCTCAATTATTAGGGCTCTACCGTCCGTCCTAATTTAGTGTCAGGAATGTTAAATCGTGATACCGAGCATGCATGGTACCCTTCTAAAACGCATACACTACATTGGCAGGCAGTTACAACAATGATAAGCTTGTTTGATATGTGGTAAAACGGTTATGGTATAGGATACAACTAAGTACCATATTAGTTAGGTTAATAATAATCAACAAACTAGAGACATATGATAGGTTACACATCTCTTTGGCATCAGTAGTTGTTTTACAGTGATATAAGTTATCTTTTATTTATCGCCTTAATCATTTTATTAGTTAGTTATCTTTTATTTATTGTTTTATGCATGTTGTTATTTACCCAACAATACGGTGATATGTTTACACCTATTATGCACGTGCACAGTTTCTTCATTTTACACACTTATTAGGTCGCTTTCTGACGACCTTGGATTTACGCATCCAGGTGCAGGTATTGTATTCTACTGCGAGGAGCCTAACGTCTCTTTATTGATTATCGATAGTCTTGCATCTCTTTCATTCCTATTGTTCCTCTGATTCTCTATATATCAGACTCAACTTTTATTCCATTTATTTGTTCATATGATATCATGTTTGGATATTTATATGTATTATTGCAGTGATCGTAACTATAATAGATTTATATAGCTTGTCTGTGTTACATAAGGCTTAGCGTATATATGTGAGGTATTCTCCTTATGTATATGCGTCATCAACTCTCATCACGTGTCATTTTTGCGTATTTTGGGAAGCGGGGTATGACAAAATATTTTCTTTGATGGAAAAAAACCCTAAGATTATGAGGTTCTAGGATTTGGGCAAGATTGAAGTGATCGAAGTCACCAATCACTACAAATCTACCCGAGATAACATTTTTCCTACGAAAGATATTGAATCTGGACTTGGCTTGTTCAGAAACAAAAGTAGAAATGGTACTAGATTCAGATTTAGTAGTTTTCTTTATTTTTGAAAGGTCACCACGTGGTCTTTTGTGGCCAGACATGATGATAAACAAGAAATTTTGACAGAAAAATGATAGAAATTGAAAAGCAATGAAAAAGTGGGAGGATGGAGAGAATTACCCAATAGAAGTTGAAAAACTCCTAAAAATACCTTGAGAATAGTAGGACTTGAGTGGATATTGAGAAATTTTGACAAAAATAGGTGGATTTGAAAGATAGAATGTGTTAGGGTTTAGAGAAATCGGCAGCAAAAGGAGGAAGAAGAGAGAATTTTGAAGATTAGGGTTTCTAACTGCCATTAATACTGGACAGACCCGATTGTTGGTTGATCGGGCGGTTGATCGACTTGCAGTCACTGCAAATACTACATTCTGTATGGTCGATTATGTGGTCATCCGTCCAGAGCAACATTTTGCAGACAGAACTGTGATCGACCAACCAACAAACAAAGTATCTAACTTGCCTGCGGTCGACCGTGCAGTCAGCCGGGCAGAGAAAGTTTTTCTCTCTCAGTATCTCGGTCGACCGGGACAACCCTAAAACTTAAAATATTTACATTTAAATAAAAACAGAATTGTTTTAAATTAATTTTGAAAAATCCTATAATCCATTATGGATTTAAACATGCTAAGAAACATCGAACAAAAATATTTATGAGATGCATACAATCAGACTTACATATCTATTTTTTATAATTTCAATTAGAAAGAATATTTATCAAAAATAAATATCATGGTCAACAATGTACAATTCATTTTATACTAATTTTGAATTGCCTATACAGAACAATTTGAATTCAATATCATGCGCATACACGAAAAAAAATTACACTAATATATATCATGAAGTAAAACATGATTGATATAAGCTATAGAGGAGAAATGGAGCTAGTCTTTGATATTGATGAAGTTTTTACTCCATTTAACTCCAAACCAAAGGTGGTATTATTTTCGCCTCTTCTCCTTGATAGTGATGTATACAATTTGAATTTGTCCCTTTAGCTTCAAAACGTATCCACCATCAAGGCACCGACTCTCTCATGTATTGAGAGAGGACACACGTACACCATGAGAAACGAGTGTGTCTTTTGGTACCCATATTCTTTGGGTCATTGTGGGTTAGTACCTTTCCGACCAAACATGATTATTAACAATATTTAGCTTATCGAAACAATATCTAGCAAAATGGCCTTTTCAACCACAATGTGTACATAAGTACAACTTGGCATATCTAAATAAATGATGAGTATGCGCTTTCTGAGCATAAGAGTATGTAGTATGATTCTTGGGAGTTTGTTTCTTGAAAAACATTGACTCCAATTTAATTCTATCAGTTTTATACTTTTTCAAAGTATTGCTCAAAACATCAATCCTCCTTTTAATATTTGAAAATTCATTTTTGTCAAAACTCAAAAACTTACCTTTACATGCAATTTTATAGCTATCAAAATCTTTTTGGATAGTATTCAGAGAAATCGACTAATCTTCTTTTTCTTTTGGAATCACATTTACTTTTTAAGCAAAATTTCATTTTCATTTTTTAATTTTTGTTTTGAACTTTCAACAAATCATACCAGTTCTTCAAAAAAGTTATCAAGCTCATCCATTGTCAAATCATTATCGTCTAGAGAGATTTCAAGTGATACCTTAGTGGGGTCATCCCCATGATTCATAAAAGCATACATTGGCGGAGTCTATATCCTCTCTGAAATCGCTCTCTGAATCATCGTCCCATGTGGCTTTCATATCCTTCTTCTTTGGCACCCTTCTTGAGCTAGTAACTTTGAGAGTAGGGCACTCCGTAATTAGATGCTCCAGCTTCTTACAATGAAAATATGGACCAACTTCTTCTTTTTTTCTTTCCCCCTTTCCTTGCCACTTTGTTCTTCTATAGTTGCTCATTTTTTCTTACTTATAGAACATTCTTCCCACCTTTCTAACAACCATAGCAAATTTATCTTCGTCTCTTCATCCATCTCTTCATCTTCTTCCGGAATGCATGGTGTTGCCTTGAATGCAACACTCTTTTTCTTCTGGGGTTCTCTTTTTTCCTCGAACTTTTCTCTCCATTTCGTGTGTCTTGATGTTCCCTATAAACTTGGAGAAATCTATTTCTTCTTTATCATTAAGCTCATTCAAGTCGTAGCCTTAACTTCCCAAGATTTGGGAAGAGGCATGATAATTTTCCTCAGCTTTTGGTCATTGTCAATCTTGTCACCTAAAAAGGAAAGTCCATTAGTAATTTTCATAAAATGTGTAAGCATTTCATCCATTGATTCATTTTCATTCATGTAAAAGTCCTCACATTGAGAACTGAGCAAATCAACTTTGGACCTTTTAACTTGAGAGGTCCCTCGTGAATGATAACTAAATCATTCCAAACTTTATAAGCGGGCTTACAATTGATAACCCATGATCATCATCATTAAGTGCTTGTGTGAGTGCATATTATGCTTTGGCATGGCCTTATATTCCTTGGCGATGGATTTCAGACCAAGTGTCCTCATCACCTTGGGGTTCAATGAATTCCTTGGTAACAGCGTTCACTACTCTATATCTTAGGGACTTGAGAAACAAAGTCATATTTACTTTCTAAATGAGAAAGTTTTGACTATCAAATTTAGATGGGGATTTGATGCTAGAAAAATCATGTGAAGTCATATGTGTGTGAGCAAATAGAATGATAAGCAAGTAAGGATCTTTAACTTTAGGTTGTTAAATAAAAAATAAGAGTATCAGCTCTAATACCAATTGAAATCACCTAAAGAAGGATGGGGTGAACAGGTGATGGCTAACAAAAATGCGGAATTTAAGAACCTAAACAAACAAAATAAATCAATAAGAAGTGAAGTCGAATTCCTCGTGAAATGCTCTAGAACTTCTCCTCAAGATCCCCCTATGATAAGAGTTGAGGTGCTAATTCGCTTTCTTGATGTGATGTTGATATGTATCTCAATAAATAATATATCATAATCAAACAATGTTAATATGTTAAGAAATATGAAATAAAATCTACAGCAACAAGTAAATTATTACAAGAGTAATATCACTGAGTAAGAGTGAGTAGGAGATAGAGTTGAGAGAGATTTAGCAAACACAAACACAAATGATGTTCTTGAGGTTCGGTCCCCTTGACCTAAGTCCCCGCCTCTGCTCTCTTGGAGGATTCTAACTTTCACTATATCACTTAAACAAATACAATCACCAGATCCCGCAATATCCCGAAACCGCAACTCCTCAATCATCCTCTTTCCCTAAAGGATCAACTCAAAGAAATACAAAAAAATGGTAATCTCCTAAAAGATCACAAACTCTCAATACATAATCCTATAATTTGATTTAGAGTGAAGCTTAGAGATTGTGTGAATGAGAAAACTTCAACAAAGTAGAGTGAAAGCACAAAACTATTGAAAATTTTGAAATCTTTTGAACTTTTTGATCTTCTCTTTTCAAAATTTATCATGATTGAATAAAACTTGTTAAATAACTATCTATAGTGTTCCTATTTATAGGATACTAAAAATAGTCGTTCTATACTCAAAATAGTCGTTTACAACAATTCAAATAAAGTTGAATACAGAAAATTATCGTTATTGGCAATCTGACACTTTGGCAGTCGACTGGCTAACACTAGAAATATAGTCATTGCCATCGTTTTACCAGGTGGTCGACCAGCCTACAGATTCTTTTTTGAACTCTGACTCTACAGCCAGAACTAAGGGTACTGAAGCTTATGGTCGACCGCGCGGTCGAATGGGCTCAGAGTTGATACTCTGTGTAAGCACATACAAACACAGCCGACTGATCGGTCGACCCACATAGTTATCTGCTCTACAGCAGTCGACCGTGCGGTCGACCGGCTTCAGCCAGAAACAGATTTTTGAAATACTTTGAAAATCTTTTCATTTCATTTGATAAAATCTTAAAACTATGTGTGTGTGTATGTAAAATACTTTCTTATCTTATATAAATAGGCTATGTAGAATAGAAATTAGTTAGTGTGTAAAGCCAACACATGTTTGCTAATTTCTTAAAAATATATCAAGAGATGAACTTTATTTTAGAAAAAAAACCTAAATAGAAAACTCCTTTTTGTGTGTGTATCTCTAAACATTCCAACATCTAAAAAAGACTTTGACAAACTAAAATCATATATTGATCAAGCAAATATATGCCAAGAATACAATTCTTTATCTTCATGGTGCTTTTCGCATCCAAAACTGATTCTTTTGCTGTTGACTTCTATACTTGAATCTTCAATCTCAAAATCTTGATTTTGCTTCACGCCATGTGTGATTGAAGCTAAACCTATGTTCTTGAGAACCTGTAGAACTCAGAAATACTTAAACAAATATGTTAGTACTTAACTACATGAATTTTGGAATGATAAAAAATATAGTGATTGTACCATTAGGTCAACACCTATTCCTAAACATGGACATGCTTTCCAAGGACAAGGGGGTCTAGGTTCTTGTCCTCCTCCTGACCTCAACACTAGAAAGTTGTGTTGCCTCACAAACCCTTCTACAGGCACACTCTTGGGCTCTTCCACACTGGTCTCCCCAACCTCAGTGTCCCTTTGAGGAATGGGAGAAAAAGGAGGAATGGTGAAATAGCAGTCTTTATATCCTCGATCAAGGGCTTCTCGGTTATGGAGAAGTTCTTGAAGTCCACTGAGGCCTTGAACAATTTATAGAGGACTTGCATTGCATACGTCCAGAACCCATCGATGAAGGCAATAAGTCATTCCTCGTTGAAGGGTTAGGGATCCTTGTATGCGACAATTATGTCGGCCTTATCCGAGTCTTGTCTACCACGGTGAGCTCCTCCGCTTTCTGGAGCAGCTCCTGCTCGACCTTCCTCTTCAAGAGCTTCTTATAAACTATGATGGCCCCCTTGTCAGGTTTACATAAACAACTGACCATCCCTCGTTGCATGAGGGTGAAGTGAAGGGGAAAAATAGAAACTAAACATTGCATTCTTCACGTTATAATGATCTATTCTATTGAAACCACTTATTAGGAGGACGATCGGCCCAAGGCAACTAGGGTTTCTCACTCGAATAGCTCTCAACCTCATGTTTGAATAGACAACAGTGAGAAAAAGATGGGTCATTAGAAGATGGTGCCCTCGGGGGCTCCAATGTGGAAGAAGTCAAATCGATGGTGTTTTCCATTGATTTTGATCGGGGGAAAACTTACAAAAAAGAAAATTGAGGAGCAGAATTACAAGTAATTCTTTTAAGAAAGAATAAAACAATTTCAAGTAGATCTCCTCTGAGATTCTAGGAAAGTATGCCGGTGGGAATCTGATCAATGCGTGATCACTTTATCCCATTGACGATGCAATCGGTCGGGCAGTCAAACCTTCTTGAGAGAATTTTCTTCTCACTTGGTTCTAAAAATTTTCTAAAGATAGAAGGCGTGTTGAGATCATGGATGCAAGAGAGCTGAATCTTTGAGGCTTTTGGAAGCTTTGAAAGCAAGAGGACACACGTTCTCTTAGATTTCTCCAAACTTTTTTTAGCCCTTCTTCTCTTTTGCAAGGGGCTATTTATTGTGAAAATAGGGGTGTAACCGCCCCCTTGAATTAAGCGAACTGAATCAGTTCATTAGCTTCGCGCAAGGCTCGAAATAGCCTTGCTGCAAGGCTATCTGCGAGCTTCAGGCGAAGCTAGAAAGTTCGTGTGAACTATTAATAGCCATTGTGGCTTAATTGTCTCCACTTAATGTGGGACGAAGTGGGCGGGTGTAACCGCCCACTTAAAGTGGCACTAAACCCATGATCGAGGTGAAACCAGCACTTGAAAATGTATATTTATGAAATCAATGCAGAAGTTTGTGTGTGTTAATGTTCCCTCAATACTTTCGTTATAGCATTGGCTCAACGGGTCGAATCCACAAGGTCAGGAGGCGATAGAAGCATTAACAATTTTTATTCACGTCGGTTGTTAACAAGTTCTTCTTTGCTAAAGAATTAGAAAAAGTAAAAGAAAAAGAGAAGAAATCTAGAAGTGATAGGTGAAGAAGGCGAGAAAACGCGAAGTGAAAACAAATGAGAAGTGGGTTTGAAAATAAAAAGAAGATGAAGCAAAGATGAACTAAGAAGCTGGTGAAAACAATGAAGAAAATGATAAAAGGGTTTGAAATTGATTTTTAAATTAAGATAAAAGAAAACTCATGACTACTAACTACTAATTGCTCCCCTAACCATGCTAACCTCTTAGTGATAGTTGTCTCACATGGATCCTTGGCCATCACTAGTCCTTGGCTTTAAGAGATGATACAAAGCATGACACATAAGATTGTTCTTCTACATTCAAACAACATATCCATACCACACAATAAGTTGCAAGCTACTATTAAATCATCAAAACTGATTAGAGGTGAACATGAAATAAAGAAGATATTGTAAGTTAGCAAGTTAGTGGGATAGATGTTAGAAATGTTAGAATGTTTAGAATCCATCATCATGAGCCATCAATGACTCTTGCAAGAGCAAGGCCTTGTAGAGTGATCAGCACGATTTTGTTACATTTTCATGCTCATATTTATCTATCATTTGTCTATAAATAATTCTGCTCGGGTATTTTTAGTGGTGTTTTGCAGAGTGAGATATCAAAAGGAAACTGGACCACAAAAACGTGCTTTGGAAACTATAAGATGTGCAACAGGAGACTGAAGGTGAGATGGGATGCTTGGCATTAGTGCTGCTCTACCACGCTTAAAACGGACACCAGATAAATCTACAGTCAATTCGGAGAAGTTGGAAGTTACTTGGAACAAAAACGCAATTTTGTAAAGTTCAGACGTTTTAGTGCAATTTGACATTGATAGCTCTTCTGTATAATTAAATAAATGTTGTGGACTTTTATGTAAAATAATCAAAACTCTAAGTCTATAAATAGCCAAGGCTAGGGTTTTGGGAGGGGGTTAATTTTTCTTTCACCTGTACGTAAATTTTCAAGATCTAAATTTTGAGGCTTTCTCTTCTTCTTCTCTCTGCATAAAATTCTCGTCCATGTTATTATCTTTGTTCCTGTGTTGTTTTGGTTGATTCATCAAACCCTCTTTCTTTCCCTCTGCATTACAGCCGCCCTCCATCAAAGGAAGAAGGAAAAAAAAAAGAAAGAAAGAAAGAAAGAGAAGGCAGGCGCCCATTCACAGGCGCCATACCCAAGCGCCTGTGAACAAGGCGCCAGTAGCAAGGCGCCTCCCTCAGGCGCCAGTACAAAGGGCACGGGGCCCAGGGTCTGCACTGGTTTCACCCAGGAGCAGAAGAAAAAAAACAGGCTCTCTCGGTTCGTGTGTGCGAGCGACAGCAAGATAGGTAATCTGTTCCCTTCATTTTAATTAATCTTGCTTAATTAAATTAACTAGTAATTAGTTGAACTTAGTTTATTAATTATTTTTGGATAGTTAAAATTGATTATTAATTGTTAGGGTAATATTTCAATCTCTATCATTTAGACTAATTTTGTGATCTCTTTTATGATGTGCAACTAAATTAAGTTCATGTGCTTAGGGTGATGAACCTAGGCTAGGCGATTGTGGTAGAATATTAGTTTCTCATATAAAATATAAAAACACATTAAATAATCTTTAATCAATGAAAGCAAAGTACTGGATTTTTATAAATTTGACAAGATATATTTAATAAATCATATTCCATGCTTAGAGATTTTCCTATCTGTTGATTTATTTTATTTCAGTAACTTTGATATAATATTGATTAAATTTAATATCTTGTGCTTAGGACTTAAAATCTGGTATTTTACATCATTGAGATAAGAAATTATTGTGCAATTATTAAGTTGAGAGAAAAAAAATTCACCACATGAACATTAGTCTAGGGGGTTCTACCCTA
This sequence comes from Agave tequilana, assembly GCA_038442645.1. Taxonomy (NCBI): domain Eukaryota; kingdom Viridiplantae; phylum Streptophyta; class Magnoliopsida; order Asparagales; family Asparagaceae; genus Agave; species Agave tequilana. The sequence goes on along the minus strand of JAVJIF010015515.1, from coordinate 63,092 downwards.
GGTGCATGACTCTTCCCTTTAACTGAGTTCACACCAACTTATTATTTCTCCCTACCAATTCGCCTAGTTCGTGTTAGGATTCAAGAAATACCTTCCCTGTGGACCGACCCTCAAGTGCTACATTGAACAACCATGCACTTGCGGTGTTTTAAAACGTGGAGACAGAAATCTCCCCATTAAGTTTTTGGCGCCGTTGCCGGGGATCACCTAGGGTTTTTTTTATTTTATATTTTGTCCTTTTTTCATTGTACCCCTACCATTAATTGTATCTAGGTTTTAGGTTTTTATTTTTATTATTTTTTTTATTTTGTTTTGTAAAATCATGGTAGCATAACAATTCTTGGAGAGGTTTTAGGCTTTATTTTCTTTTTGTTTTTAGTGCAATCATGGCAGCTTGAGGTTTTGGGAGATTAGTTTGTAATTTTTTTCTTTTAATTTTTTAATTTTTTTTTATTTATTAGTTTAGCAGCTGAACTTGGGAAGTAGGGAGCATGCTTTACTTGAATATTTTTTTTTTGCTGCTCTTGTTCATTGGAGATCTCTGTCTTCAGAATATTTATTTGAATATTTGTTTCAAATCATGTGTCATTAACTGGGCGGCTCCTTTGCTGTTGTTTCCGCGAGGACGAGAGGGCAAGTTTGCTGATGTCAACACGGAATTGCTCCATGTTTTGTGCACGAGAGGAGGCGGATTCAGTTTTCGTCTTGCGCTTCTATAGCAATCCTTGTGTGGGTTGCATTGTGGGGCCCACAAAGTCACCCGTGTGAACACACGCGAAGGAAGAGGCAACATTGCCTCGTTTTCATGTGCGAGTGTGTGAGTGCTGTGAGTGGGCACATCATTTTCTCCAGTCCATGTGGTGGCAGAGGTTGCATTCATGGTAAGGGTAATTCAATAGTTTCATTAATTTGTTAATTAACTTAGTTATTTAAATGATTAGTTAATTAGTTTAGTTTTAATTATCCGTGATTGATTATTTGATTTAATATTTAGAATAATTTGTTATGGAATTGATCATGCATAGCTAGATTCTTTGAAAGTACTTAGGAGAGATGAACCTAGGCCAGAATTCACGTGGACCAATTTGAAATCACTTAGAGGGGGGTGAATAGGTGATAAAGCTAATCAATGAACAAATTTAATATGAGATGATGCAACGATCACTCAAAGTAAGATTAGAAGCCGAATACCCCGTGAAGGGCTCTGAACTCCTTCCTCGTGATTCCTCTAAATTAGAGTTTGAGGTGCGCAATGCAATCTTGTTGTGAGAGTATAGATCGACAATATAAGAATGAATGAATAGAAAGTAAACAACACAAGTAAACCAATCGCAAACACAGAAATTTGTTTCGAGGCTCGAGCACCCAGCTCTACGTCCCCGCCTTCACCCAGAAGGATTTCCGATCCACTAGAATTTTCACAAAGGATTACAACCACTAGGGAGTACCCAACTCCTCAATCACACTCCTCTAGTCCAGAGGTAGTGGAGCCACAAATACAATAATCACTAGATGATCAAAAGACTACAAACTCTCTCTTGAAAACTTTCTTTACAAAAACCCTAGAGAATAATATATAAGATTGAAGCTCAAGGTTTTGTAAGTGATATAAAAATAGAAGAGAGATTTTAAGAACCAAAAACTTTCAGAAAACTTTTGTAAATAATAGCCCACAAACTTAAACAAAGCTCTTTCTCAAGAAAACTCAAAACTTTTGATCATTGAATTTGTTGTTGTGAAAACCTCTACCCTAATGACCCCTTTATATAGGATTTAGGAAGAGAAAATATAGAAAGCTTTTACCTGAATAAAAGAGGAAGAAATTGACTCTCTAATACAGCTAACCACATTCTTTTTTTAAACTTAAACACGTTTTAAAAACATATTAAAAATCAGCCTCCAGAAAATTAGCCATTACTGCCAATCTGGCAGATTGGTCAACTTTGAGTACATTTTTCAGGCTACAAACGTCCGAATTCAGAATTAGGTATATAGGAATAATTTGTAAATATTTAAGTCTTCTTTTTAATTCAACTTAAATCAACTCAATATCATTTTATATTAGAAAGATATCAATAAAATACTGAAAAGTGTCAAATCAAAAACTATAAGCTATTTTCAGAACAAGAATAGAGTTCAACCAAATATTTGATATCTTTAACATTTGAATCTAAAAATGATTATTGAATAAGAAATTTAGATCTGAAATTTATCTTTGAAATGCAAGTTAAATCATGTTATTTTAATATAAGAATAAAAAGTTATGACAAGAAATGTAAAAGGGTGTCAAGCAGATCAGCAGAACTAAAACTGGTTCAAATCCAAAACCCGATATATGTACTTGAAATCCAAAACCGGTTAAACCAAAAACCAAATGTATTGAATTTGTGTGTGTGTATTTGAGCTTCAAACATATATACTATTCTTTAACAAAATAAACTATATGAGTCTACAAGCAGGAGTCTCTGATAGTTGATGTTGAACAATGTTTGAGCTAAACCCTAATATCCCATGCTTGAGAACTCTTGAGCCATCAATACCTGTATCAACCTGAAATTCATTCTTTAACTTCTATTAGTACCAAATAGCTTTTATATGGTTTATTATCATCAAAACACATAACCCGGGGATTGTAACCTTTGGGCCAACAATCTCCCCCTTTTTGCTGATGATAAAACATATAAGCTGTAAAACAAAATATAAGAGGGTAAAAGCTCCCCCTCAAATGATGCTTTATTTTATCAAGTATAAAATATGAAAACATATACATATATGAACATGTACAAAACATGAAACCTACATATATGAGATAAACATGTACAAAACATGAACATGTACAAAACATGAAACCAAAATATGAAACCACCAATACTTCTCTCCCTTTTTGTCATTCATCAAAAAGGGTTAGGAAACAACCAATAAACAATATATGCATAAACAAGATATAAACATGCATATATGCACTCAAATATCTCTTCCCCTTTTTGTCAATTTATCAATAAAGGGGCTAAGGAAAAAACAATCAATTGTCATATCATCAAATTTTAAAGATCAAAACTTAAGTTTTTTTCTTTTTTACCAATTTAAAATTTTTGATAAATATATTCATACCAATTGAAAAATATTGATACCAATTAAAGATAAAAACCAAAGTTTTAGATAAACACTAAAATCATTTTGCAATAAGGATACCAAATAGAGAATAATACTAATTTAAGATCATTGATACTAATATTGAAAATGTTAGCATATATCAAATCAAAGTATTTTACATCATAAATGATGTGAGTAAGATATCAATTTGAAATGAAAACTGATACAAATTGAATTTACAACTAATACCAATTTTACATAAAACCAATTTAAAAATAAGATTTTCTCCCCCTTTATGAAATACTAAAAGAAACAATGCATAAGCTTGTAATAGATACTAATTAAAAATAATTGACATGATGAACTAAATCAAGCTTAGCAAACATAATTTGTGCTTTTTCAAAAAAATTGTAAAGACATGTGAAATAAGCACAATCAAATCATATATATGTATGTATGGATATACTAATTGAAATATGAAGCATATATAGAAAATAGATATGAGTATACAAATATATGAAATATCAATTTTGATACCAATGAAATATAATGAGGATCAAGTGTATAAATCATACTTATCACCCTTATCATGCACAAGTTTAAAAGATATTCAAGAAGGGTATACAAGGCATGGTCGCCCATCCAACCGCCCTTAGAAGGTAGGGGTTTTTAAAAATCATGATTTGAAAGTAAATAGGTATAGTTTGAAAACTCTACCATTTGAAGAATAGAAACTAGTTTTAAAGATATTTTTAAAAACTAGTAAGAAATCTTTCAAAATATGAAACCAAATCATACATCCCATGAAAACATGAAAATCACATAATAATTGACACTCAAAGTCTATAAAGCACATATATGCTCATGAAAATAAAGTCATGAGTAAACACTAAATATAGAGTGCAAGAATCATGTAATCAACAAAATCATGGAAATAAGACATTTAAGCTCATATAAAATTCTTTTACAAACATGAAAAACATAAAAGTTTAATTTTTATCAAAATAAAACAAACCCCAAGACATATGTATGTTTTGTATAAACTAGAGTATACATACTTATCCAAGTATAAACGAGTCTACAACAGTATATTGCATGAAGGCAAGTGGCTTAAGGATGTACATGAATATCTATTAGTTTAGACAAAAGTAACATATACATGAAGCTAACACATTATCATGAAACCATGTGCAAAAATAGAAAATACAAGTGTAAATGAGAGAATCATCAAAACTAGGCTATACTAGTACATCTAATGGGTACAAATGATCATTTAAGCACAAACATATAAGAATCAATTGTGGCTCATTAGTTGTACAAGTATTTACACAAGTTTTAATGATGGTTACATTTAAACATGTAATCAAAACATGAATCATAAAATAAACTATAAATCAATAAGATCATTACGCTAAATGTACAAATCTTAGAGCAAGAATATACACAATAGTTAAAGTAAAGTGAGAACACAAAATATGGATCCATATGAACATGGATGTATCTAAATTACTATATCTGTATGTCACAAGTCTAATTAACATGGCATTTAACATAATAATCATTAAAACATGACAAGCTAAAAATTACTAATATGAAAGTATGTAAATTGAATGAGGAGTTAGATATCGTTACCAAAACCAAGAGGGCATATCTCTATATCTCCAAACTATGGTGGTCCTCCCACCAAACTCTCCTTGAAAGTGATGCATCCAAAAGTGTCACCGTTTAGCTTGGAACGCATTCACCTCAAGACACCAACAACTCTCACGTCATGTGAGAGCCCACACCTACATCAAATAGACTAGGAATGAATTTTGGTACCCATATTTTCTTGGGTCCTAATACGTTAGTATTTTGAACCCAAACATGATTATTCATACTATTTATATGATCATAATAAAATTTGGCTAAATGACCATTCCGGCCACAAAAAGTACATTTATAAATTCTTTCATATTTAAAAACATAATGAGCATGTGGTTTATGAACATGTGATTTGTGAGCATGGGATGTTTTTGCATGATTGACATGTGATGTGTTGGCATGATGAACATGTGGAGATTTAGCATGAGATGTTTTATCATGTTTAACATGAGGAGTATGCATGTGCTTCTTTGAAAATATTTCTTCTAATTTAGTATTGTTGAAAGCAGATTCTTTTAAAATATTTCCCAAATCATTTATTCTAGTTTTTAACATAGAAAACCCATTTTCATCAATTTTAGGATATTTAGCTTTGCATGCAACTTTATAGGCATCAAAATCTCTTTGTGTTGAAATAAGAGTAGAAGATAATTCATCCTTTTCTTTTGAACAAATAGCAATTTGATTTTAAGCATTTCATTTTCCTTTTTCAATTTTAAACAATCTTCCTTTTTAGCATCAAAACTTTCTGAAAGTTCAATGAAAGCTTGTAATAACAATTCTTTACTTATTTCACTATCATCATCTTGTGGTTCGGTAGTTACCTTAGGTGTGTTTTCCATGAAACACACATTGGCTGTGTCAACTTCATATTCGGATTCACTTTTCGAGTCCCAAGTGGCTTTGTACGCCTTCTTTACAAATGACTTCTTTTGCTTCATGGAGGAAGATATCTTGTTCTTGAAATCTGGACAATCGGTCATGATGTGTCCAGGTTTCCGACAGTTGTAGCATGTGATCTTCTTCTTCTTCTTCTCTTCCCATCGTCTTCTATGGTTGAGCTTATTCTTGTGGTACATTCTTTTTACATTTCTCACAAGAAGAGATAACTCTTCATTATCTTCTTCATCTTCTTCATCATTGTAGATGGTGGAGGTAGACTTGAAAGCAATAGACTTTTTCTTTTGTGGCGCCGCTTCTTCTCTAGCCTTTTTCTCCATCTCATGAGTCTTAAGATTTCCAATAAGACTTATGAGCTCCATCTCGTCTTTGTCATTCAATTCCTTCAAGGTGGTAGCTTTGATTTCCCATGATGAAGGGAGCGCACGAATCACCTTACGCACCTTTTGGTCGTTGTTGATTTCATCACCTAGAGAAGTAAGAGCATTTGTGATTTTAGTAAACTTATTAATCATATCATCAATAGATTCATTTTCTTGCATTTTAAAGCATTCATATTGGGAACGCAAGAGATCAATTTTAGCTCTCTTGACTTGTGATGTTCCCTCATGACTGACCAATAAGTGCTGCCAAATCTCATAGGCAGACTTGCAATGGTAACCCGTGTTAAGTCATCCTCATTCAATGCTAAAACTAGGGCATTTTGAGCCTTCGAATTAGCCTCAAATTTCTTGGAGGTAAGATCGGACCAAGTGTCCTCCTCACCTTCGGGTTTACTAAAAGGCTTGGTCAAAGACTTAGCAACTAGGCTACCTAGAGATTGTAAAAATATGTTCATCCTAACTTTTCATATGAGAAAGTTGAGTCCATCAAATTTAGGAGGGGTCTTAATATTATCGGCCATCTTTACTAGTGTATGAATGAAGATATGAAAATAGTGATTAGCAACTTATAGGATCTCTCTAAGGATGTAAAGCCAAAAACTAGAGTCCTAGTTCTGATACCAATTGAAATCACCTAGAGGGGGGGTGAATAGGTGATAAAGCTAATCAATGAACAAATTTAATATGAGATGATGCAACGATCACTCAAAGCAAGATTAGAAGCCGAATACCCCATGAAGGGCTCTGAACTCCTTCCTCGTGATTCCTCTAAATAAGAGTTTGAGGTGCGCAATGCAATCTTATTGTGAGAGTATAGATCGACAATATAAGAATGAATGAATAGAAAGTAAACAACACAAGTAAACCAATCGGCAAACACAGAAATTTGTTTCGAGGTTCGAGCACCTAGCTCTACGTCCCCACCTTCACCCAGAAGGATTTTCGATCCACTAGAATTTTCACAAAGGATTACAACCACTAGGGAGAACCCAACTCCTTATTCGGAAGGATTAATTGTATTGAAAGAGGGTTTAGAGTAAACCGTTGATTGTCGTGTACCGATGATCAAGAATTTCGAATGTATATGTAGGTTTACTTTGCTCCTTCTGAATCACCGTTCGTAGCATAAGTTAGGACGGGTCGTATCCGCAGGGAGGGTTAGCGATAGAAGTATTCAAGGTTTATATTGAAATCTTTGTGAAGAAAAATGAAGGTTCTTCTTTGTTTTAAGAAATGAAAAATAAAACGATGTGGAAGGTGAGTGAAAAATCTTTGGGTGTTTTGTAAAAGAAAGGATGAAACGAGAATAAAGATGAAAGGAAAACGGAGATATTTGAAAAAAGAAAGTTTTCAGAAGAGAGATTTTTAAGAATGATATAAAGTGAAGCCATAACTAACTTTCTAATTTACTAACTTACTACTCTTATTAGGTGATGCATGCCTCATATTGATTCTTCGGCAATGATATGTCTTGCTTTGCCAAGTCCTTGTGTTGTCCCATGTCGAAGCTGTTTTTCATCTAGGCTAGTTGCCTCCTTGAATCATTTCTCTAAATAGATTTTCAACAGTGGAACATGTTGGCCCAAAGGCCTATCACCCTAGTTTTGATGATGATCAACTCATGAAGTTATGATTACTAATGATCTTGTGTTTAATTAGTGACAGATTCTTTATCAAGATCTTAGTAGGTGTGGAGCTTCAACAAAGGATAAAATGTCAAGTTGGAAGCTAGCACCGGTCGATTCACGAGCCTATGCATCAAGAACACATCTAGAGATGAGCTCGTGGATTGCATTTGGACCAAGTCAAGAAGATGAGAAGCCTTCAAGGGAAGACTTCAAGAAGTTGAAGACTTGTGTCTAGGTATAAGATTTTTATTTGTTTTAGATAAAAATGTAAAGGATAGAATAGATTGGTGGATTGCTCAAGTTTATATCACACACACACTCTTGATAGAACTCTTGATAAAATTGCTTTCATTTTCATAAAAGAATTTTATGTTTAGAAAAGAATTTTTATTTAGAAAAAGATTTTTCTTTGTGACAAAATATTTATCTTGGATTTTGGTATTTCATAGTTTACATATCTTATATCCAAAACCAAGTTTAGTGCTTTATGTCAAAAACTAGATATTTCATCTTGATTGTGCAGTGGATCATATCCACACACACTATGCTTTAAAGTGTATCTTGTTTTTGTATTTGATGGAAATTTGGTTAGACATGTTGTTTTAGAAAAATAGTTTTTATTATGAGCCAATATTTCCAAGTTACAAAAATAGTCAAATCTTCAATAACATGCCTTGATTTTGTGCAAGCATGTTTCTATATCATAAAACTATTTTTGTAGAATTTCTAAGTATTTATGGGATTTTTATTTAAGCCAAAAAGACCAATCTTTAATCCCAAAATTTTCAGGTTCTGGCAGTTCTGATTTTTTCAGAACTGACAGTGGCCGGTCGACCGGGTCGGTCGACCAGACGTGCACAGACGTGCACGCCTGTGTGCACTGGAGAACGGTCGACCGGACCGGTCGACCGCTTCAGAGAGCTTTGCTCTCGGGAAATATCGGTCGACCGGGCCGGTCGACCGACAGAGAGTTTACTCTCTTCTCCAGTTGCTCGGTCGACCGGGTCGGTCGACCGGAGGCTGCAACGGTCGGATTTTGACCGTTGCCGGTCGACCGGACCGGTCGACCGGAAGCTCTGACAGAGCCCAACGGTCAGATTTTTCTGGCCTCTATAAAAGGGGGTTTTGTCATTGTTTTGAGCCAAGATTTTTGGAGACCTTAGAGCTAGTTTTTCCCAGTCTTTCTGAAGGGTTTTTCTCCACAAAATTAGAGTCAATACTTCCAATTAAAAGGAGAGTTTTATCAAAGAGTGTAAAAGAGATTTTCTTGTGTTTTTCACCAAAGATTCTTTCCTTGCTTTCTCACACAAACACTTGAGCATCCATTGAGCTATTCATTCTATAGGAGTGTTATTGTGAGAGGATTTTAGGTGATCAAGAGTTGTGATCACCAAAGTTCATCTTTGTTCTTTGAGAAGGCGGACGGTTGTGTTCGCGGTTTGTTTCCGGTCCTAGTGAGGACTTGGTGTTGTTGGGTCCTAGTGAGGACTTGTAGTTTGAGGTGCGGCCTCGACGAGCCGGTGGGCTTGTGGTGTGTAAGGGACTTGGGAGTCCGAGGGATTGTAGGTGTTGCGGCACCAAGGAGAGATCCGGTTGGATCGTGCATAGTGGAAATCCTTCGTGTGTTGAAGGCGGGGATGTAGAGCAAGTGTGCTCGAACCTCGAAACATACCCTTGTGTTTGCGATTGCTCTTTCTCTCTCTCTTGTCTCTTATTTATATCTTGCATTCAATTATTGTCTATCTTTATATGCATGATAATCACTTGTGCTCATATTTGCTATACTTGCTTGGGATTGTTGTTAACACTAGTATTCAACCAAGAGAGCCAACGCGGCACCTCAACCCATTCAAGGGAAATCTAGAGGAGCTTGTCCAGAGCCTCGCAAGGGGAATTCGGCAACACTCTTGTGTTATACATAAGTGTTTAATTAAAAGAAGTTTTATTTGGTCAACTTAGTTTTAATTCCGCATTATTTGTTCATAAGTGACCATTAGATTAGCCATCACCTATTCACCCCCCCTCTAGGTGAACTTACAATTGGTATCAGAGCTAGTGCTCTTGATATTGGGTCTAACAACCTAAGAGTTAAAGATCCTCTTTTAGGCTAATCACAAGATTTGTACACACACCATGGACTTCATGTCACCACCCACCTTTGACATCCTTAACATCCAAACTTGGAAGGTTAAGATGTCATTGTACCTCAAGGCCTTAGGAATTCATGCTTATCTTGCTACTACTAATAATGATTATTGTTCAAATAGCAAGTACATTGAGGCTAATGCAAAAGCCCTTCATGCTCTTAAATGTACCCTAAATGATGATTATTTATCTAGGGTTTCTAACATTGAATCGGCTTTTGTAGCTTGGAACATCATCACCTCCCTTGGCGAAAAGGATCTATATTATGCCGGGAGCGATTCAGATGTTGGAAGCGACACCTCCAACAAGTGCTACATGGTCCAAGGGGATAACCCCCTTGAGGTAACTTCCGAATCCGAGGATGAGGATGCTACTATGTCATATGATGAGCTAAATTCATTTTGCCAATTATTGCTTGAGAGATATGACATAATTAAAAAGGAAAATAAAAATTTGAAAAAGGATATTGCTTGCATGCATGTAGAACATGACTCTTTTAGAGATAACATTGCATGCTTGGAAAAAGATAACAAGAATTTGAAAAAGAACATTGATTGCATGCATGTAGAAAATGATTCTTTTAGAAATAAACTTGCATGTTTAGAAAAAGAAAATAAAGTTTTAAAAAATGAGAATGTTTCCTTATTTTCAAAATTAAATGATTTATGTGAAGGGAACACTATTTTGAAGGATAAGATTGATTTGGTGGAAAAACAAAAGGAAATCGTTTTTCAAGAAAATAAATCTTTAAAAAGAAAATTTGTTGAAAAAGAAAAGGATAATGTTTTTCAAAGAAAAAGAAAAATGATTCTTTATCTCACCATGCTTTACATGCCACAACTAATGAGATTAAGAATTTGAAAAATAAGATAGAAAATTTGAGCTCTAATTTGAGCACATGTGCATTCAATCATTCTAAGTTGGAATCTTTGTTTCAAAAGAAACAAGTTCCCCATGCTCATGCACATACACATCATGCTCATGCTTATGTTGCACATCACGATCACAATCACACTCATAAGCATCATGATAGGGTGTACACTTGTACACATTGTGGTCGCAAAGGCCATTTAGCAAAATATTGTTTTGATAAGAAGCATAACTTATATTTTGCTATGTCTAAAGGATTTTGGGTTCCTTATAATAAAGCTAACCCCAAAGGACCCAAGAAAATATGGGTACCAAAACCCCCACCTTTTGATTTTGATGTAGGTGAGGGCTCTCACAAGACGTGAGAGGGATGGTACCTTGGTAGTGGATGCACTTGGACATGATGGACATACTTTTGGGTTGCATCGCTATCAAGGAGTTTTGGTGGATCAACCACCATGCTAGGAGCTTTGGAGTTGGTAACAATTTCTAAACTCCTATTTCATTTATGTACATGCTTGTTCATTCATAATATTCATAGCATGTTCATATTTTAAGATATTTTGGTGTTTCATGTGGTATATACTAGTTTAAGTGTAGTTTCTATCAAAACTTGTATTATACATGTACAAATAGTGAACTACAATTGACTCATATATATTTGAACTTCATGCTCATTTGTGTCCACTATATGCATGTGTATAGGCTAGTTTTGATGATTCAGTCATTTATACTTGTTATGCCTATCTTTGATTTTACTTCATGTATATGTGTGTTTAATTCAAATCTAATAAATATACATGTATACCCTTGAGTCATTTGCCTTCATGCAATATATATTGGACTCTTTTAGATTTGGGATATGTATGCATATTGTTAGAATTGGATAAATCATACATATACCATGAAGATTAGTATTTTAAATAAATAATGAAAAATTGATGATTTTTCATGTTTTGATTTGTATTAAAGATTAAAACATGTGTAAAACAAAATGTGATTTATGATCTTTTTGAGCTTGAATGACTACTTTCATAAAAATACTATTTACATGATCTTTTGAACACTCATCTTTATGATACAAAATATTTTGAGCTTTATAGACCATGAGTGATTAAATCTTTGTGTATTTAGTATTGCTTTATGAAAAATATATGATTTGTTTTAAGATGAAAAATAAGATTTTCATGAGATTCATGCTTCACTTTCTATTTTCATGAAAATACCATTTACATAACCTTTGAACACTCATCTTTTATGATAAAAGATAATTTTTGAGCTTTATGGACTATGAGTGCTTAAACTTGTATGTATTTAGTATAATTCATGAATAACATATGATTTCATGTTTTTTGAAGGATCTTTAACTAGTTTTTCAAAAATTATTTATAACTAGTTATTTATTCTTCAAATTTGGTAGTGCTTAAACATAACTATTTTTCAACCTACCAATTTTTGGTTATGAGTATATACATGATTTACAGTGTTAATTTTACAATTGGTATATTACTCACATTTTGGTTTCTATATATGTATGCCCTAATTTTCAAATTGGTCTTATCTATTCACATACATGTATATGATTTTCATGTGCTTGCTTTACAATTGATTTACATTCTTAAAAGCACAAAAGTTTATGCGAAGTTAAGTTAACACCTTATATTAACTATGCATAAGCTTATGAAAAATAAAAAGATTTTATTTTAGATCTTTCATTTGGTATCAATATGCTTCAACTTCAAATTTGTTATATGATTACAATTGATATCAATATGTTTGAAACATTAAAAGATTTTGCAATGATAACTTGATATCACACATCTTCAAGTGCTATTTTCTATTGGTATCAAAATTACAAATTATGATTGGTTCAAAATTTGTTTTATTGGGAAAAGTTCAAAATTTTTGTTTTGATAAAAAAAAAAATTAAAATGTTTTGTTTTGTATTTCCTATATGCAAGGAGAGCTTAACATCTCTCTTACATATAGATTCATGTTGAGTATATTATAAATTGAGGAGCTTAACATCTCTTCTTTATATGATATACGTGTGTAGGGGGAGCTTCACATCTCCTTCTATGCATTACATAGTTGTGTTGTGTGAATTAGGGCTTCACATCCCTCTTTCATGCAATGCACATTGTAGGGAAGCTAACTTAACGTCTTCCTCTTCATGAATGTATATCGCATATAAATCTTTATTGGTTGATTTGTATTTACCCCTTCTTGATTCTTTTGTTTTTGACAAAAAGGGGGAAAAAAATTTGTTTTGATTTGCTTTTACTTTGAACCCTTTGTTGATGATTGACAAAAAGGGGGAGAAGTATTTGTGATGTATTTGTGATATATGCATGATTTCCTTACTTAAGGGGGAGAAGTATTTGTCTTCCTTACTTAAGGTTGTATAAGATTTGTATTTATGCATATATATATTTGTATTGCAAATAGGAGAAAAAGATTTATTTTTGTTATCTCCATTCATTTGCATACATGTCATATGCTTCATTGTCATATCTTTTATCATTTATTTGATATGCATGAGTTAAGGGGAGCTTCTTTGAAGCTTTACTTTAATCCATGCATATATAACTTCATGAGTTTTGTCATCATCAAAAAGGGGGAGATTGTTGGCCCAAAGGCCTATCACCCTAGTTTGATGATGATCAACTCATGAAGTTATGATTACTAATGATCTTGTGTTTAATTAGTGACAGATTCTTTATCAAGATCTTAGTAGGTGTGGAGCTTCAACAAAGGATAAAATGTCAAGTTGGAAGCTAGCACCGGTCGATTCACGAGCCTATGCATCAAGAACACATCTAGAGATGAGCTCGGTGGATTGCATTTGGACCAAGTCAAGAAGATGAGAAGCCTTCAAGGGAAGACTTCAAGAAGTTGAAGACTTGTGTCTAAGTATAAGATTTTTATTTGTTTTAGATAAAAATGTAAAGGATAGAATAGATTGGTGGATTGCTCAAGTTTATATCACACACACACTCTTGATAGAACTCTTAATAAAATTGCTTTCATTTTCATAAAAGAATTTTATGTTTAGAAAAGAATTTTTATTTAGAAAAAGATTTTTCTTTGTGACAAAATATTTATCTTGGATTTTGGTATTTCATAGTTTACATATCTTATATCCAAAACCAAGTTTAGTGCTTTATGTCAAAAACTAGATATTTCATCTTGATTGTGCAGTGGATCATATCCACACACACTATGCTTTAAAGTGTATCTTGTTTTGTATTTGATGGAAATTTGGATAGACATGTTGTTTTAGAAAAACAGTTTTTATTATGAGCCAATATTTTCAAGTTACAAAAATAGTCAAATCTTCAATAACATGCCTTGATTTTGTGCAAGCATGTTTCTATATCATAAAACTATTTTTGTAGAATTTCTAAGTATTTATGGGATTTTTATTTAAGCCAAAAAGACCAATCTTTAATCCCAAAATTTTCAGATTCTGGCAGTTCTGATTTTTTCAGAACTGACAGTGGCCGGTCGACCGGGTCGGTCGACCGACGTGCACAGACGTGCACGCCTGTGTGCACTGGAGAACGGTCGACCGGACCGGTCGACCGCTTCAGAGAGCTTTGCTCTCGGGAAATATCGGTCGACCGGGCCGGTCGACCGACAGAGAGTTTACTCTCTTCTCCAGTTGCTCGGTCGACCGGGTCGGTCGACCGGAGGCTGCAACGGTCGGATTTTGACCGTTGCCGGTCGACCGGACCGGTCGACCGGAAGCTCTGACAGAGCCCAACGGTCAGATTTTCTGGCCTCTATAAAAGGGGGTTTTGTCATTGTTTTGAGCCAAGATTTTTGGAGACCTTAGAGCTAGTTTTTCCCAGTCTTTCTGAAGGGTTTTTCTCCACAAATTAGAGTCAATACTTCCAATTAAAAGGAGAGTTTTATCAAAGAGTGTAAAAGAGATTTTCTTGTGTTTTTCACCAAAGATTCTTTCCTTGCTTTCTCACACAAACACTTGAGCATCCATTGAGCTATTCATTCTATAGGAGTGTTATTGTGAGAGGATTTTAGGTGATCAAGAGTTGTGATCACCAAAGTTCATCTTTGTTCTTTGAGAAGGCGGACGGTTGTGTTCGCGGTTTGTTTCGGGTCCTAGTGAGGACTTGGTGTTCTTGGGTCCTAGTGAGGACTTGTAGTTTGAGGTGCGGCCTCGACGAGCCGGTGGGCTTGTGGTGTGTAAGGGACTTGGGAGTCCGAGGGATTGTAGGTGTTGCGGCACCAAGGAGAGATCCGGTTGGATCGTGCATAGTGGAAATCCTTCGTGTGTCGAAGGCGGGGATGTAGAGCAAGTGTGCTCGAACCTCGAAACATACCCTTGTGTTTGCGATTGCTCTTTCTCTCTCTCTTGTCTCTTATTTATATCTTGCATTCAATTATTGTCTATCTTATATGCATGATAATCACTTGTGCTCATATTTGCTATACTTGCTTGGGATTGTTGTTAACACTAGTATTCAACCAAGAGAGCCACGCGGCACCTCAACCCATTCAAGGGGAATCTAGAGGAGCTTGTCCAGAGCCTCGCAAGGGGAATTCGGCAACACTCTTGTGTTATACATAAGTGTTTAATTAAAAGAAGTTTTATTTGGTCAACTTAGTTTTAATTCCGCATTATTTGTTCATAAGTGACCATTAGATTAGCCATCACCTATTCACCCCCCCTCTAGGTGAACTTACAGAACAAGGATAGTCACTTTTAACGATGCTAAGAAACATACAAGATTCATTAGTCCATCAAAGCTATAATAAAGCGAGCATGAAATAAGAAACTTGTAATGTAGTCATTGGCATAGTGAAGTGCTCCATCTTCATGTTCCATCAAGGCACTTGTTCTAAAGACAAGGCTTTAAGTGAGGCTCACATGAATCATATGGAGGGAGAACTTAGCATTTGTAAAGAATAAAAAGCAACTCATCTTCAATGGGGGTGAGATAGACTTGTAATTTGCAAGACTAAAAAGAAGAAAGTATCCAATGAATCATATAAGTTAGCAATCAACCAAGAGTTAGTAGTTAGTAAAATTAAAAGTTAGTTAGTCATATTAATGAATTAGCTAGACATGAAAATAAAGAACAAGAAACAGTTCATTGTAGAAGTTAAATAGAAGAAAGTAAAAGCTTAAAGAAAATAATGCACTAGAATAAGAGAAGATGGGAAGATTGAAAGCTTGATCCTTGTATTGCGTTGTCACTGTCTCCAATTACAAAGATTGCTCACTCTCACTCTCTCTTTTCTGGATTCTAGAAGGAGAAAAAGAAAATTACATAAGAGACTAAAAGAAAACCTAGAGAAACCCTAACAATTTCCCTATAAACAATGCTCTTTTCTCCTCCCCGATTACAGAGGCCCTAGGGGTCTATTGATAATCTTCATGAGAGGAGATCATCCCACCTCAGCTCCGGATCAAACGCTGAAGTAACGGCCAAAAGATTGCCGCAGTTCCGCGGCATGTGCCGCGTTTCCTTGGCCGCTGCGCTAGCGGATTTTTGTGCCTTTCTGTTGTATCTCGTATCTCCAGTTGGATCTTTAAAAAACTGAGAATACGCTCTGGATCTGTTCAGACCTGGGCTTTCCTCTTGTGGGTTTTCTAAATGATTCTTTAATTCCTCTAAAATATAATTGTTGGGCCTCCTTCTCCATTAAACATTGGACCTGAAAAAAGAGAGAAAAAAGCAATAAAAATCCAATATTTATTCAGATAAATCATAGCATGGTGGTAGAAAATGATACATAAATGACTCCAATCACACCCCCATACCTAGCTTTTGCTCATCCCTGAGCAAAATAAGCAAGAGAAAAATCCTGACTAAATTATTACACCACTTTCGTAGGTGACACGATTGCACTGAGCTCGTGCAACAAGCCATTAAACCTCTAGGTTACCCTAGAGGAGGAGTGTTGTCTCCTGAGGGTTTTCAGCAGATTGCACCCACAAAATCCCAAAGAAAAAGAAAATGTTAGTGAAAAAGTGAAACATTTTATTATGATCCATTTCCTTCAAGAATTTCGGTGATCTATCGGTTTAGGGTTATTCTAAACTTTTCCTTCTTTTTTATAAGTTTCCATTTGAAATATTGTTTTCAACTTAGGTTAAGTTTTCCAAGAATAGAGAGAAACTGAATTCTGTATCAGGCCTAACACATATACATATGTATGAGGGTTTTTTCTTAGACTTTAGTTCATTTGTTCACACACACACACACACATATATTTATTTTCTTTTTTTTATTTTTATTTTTTTATAGAGTATATATTTACATTCTCTTAGCTTCATTAGGCTTTCTAATTTACCCATGTAGTGAGCCTTTTACCGAGGACTGCCAGACCAGATGGTCTTAGGGCACCAGATGAAGATACATCCCTAAGGTTCAAGGTCTCGAGTAAACTAGGCCACGAATGTTACGGACTCAACCACTTTTAGGCGTGACTGGTTATGCTTCTTAAGGCACATCCAACCAGCTTAATTAGTGATCAAATTTTATTTATGAATATCTATATTTAATTTCTTTATTTTTTTATTTTTTTTATATTTATGTAAACAAAGTCACTAAGTCTTTGATTAATCCCTCAATATGCAAATGTATATAGTGTTTAGAAAAAATTCAAAATCTAGCTATCTTTTCTATTCTTTTCTTTCTTAACCTAAAGATCCAACAATATTTCTTATTTCGACTTATATTAAGAAATCTTAGCTTAGAATTTCCTTAATACCTAAGATCAAGTTAATTCTTTTCAAAAAATGGATCAATATTTTTTTGTTTTTTTTTATATATAAGAAACAAGAAACCTAGAAATCTAAAAGAAAAAGTTTAGAAAAATCCTATATTAGTAAGAAAAGAGAAATATAAGAAAAGAGAAACCTAGAAATCTAAAAGAAAAAGTCTAGAGAAAAGAGAAATATAAAAAAAGAGAAACCTAGAAATCTAAAAGAAAAAGTCTAGAAAATTCTTATGTTAGTTCTACCCCCCATACCTATCTCATGCATTGTCCTCAATGTATGCAAGAAAATATACGCATGAAATAGGTAAAGAAAGGTATCACCCCCGCCTACGGCTTGGACCAGCGGTGGTGCTAGATCCACCCGACTGTGATCGCCGCAGGCCCTCCTCAATGCGGTCTAGGCGAGATGTTTGCTCCGCAACCTGTTTGTGTAGTCGAATCTGCCCCCGAAATATCTTCTTCATGCCTCGCCAAATGGTAGACATTAAGGCGTGTGAATCAGCTGGGGGGTCCTGTTGCCAAAAAGCCGGCTCATCCTCCTCCTCTAAAAGTTCCTCCGAAGAGGACTCCACAGGGACATCTTCGGACTGGACACTAGGAGTCCAGACCGCATGAAGACAACTATTGTAAGCGCTAGTCGCCCTCTCTTGTGCAAAGAACACCCTATCAATGAGTCAAAAACTGGATCTGGTAAGAAAGTCCTACACAGACGAGTGATCAAAACTGGGTGCGAGTACTTTGCACCGCGTGTGCGGGAGGAGTTGGTAATGATACTATGAAAAATGATCTTGTTGATACAGATAGTGTGCTGCCGAGTCACAGGTCGTGTATAATCTGTAGCACCGGCATGTTAAAGGAGGTCGTGTGGTCAAGCCCTAAAATGTTGCATTGAATCCAGCGACCAACGCAATGTATTTGTTTCGATATGTAGTACTGGCTTTGAGCCCCCTATCTTGTTCCGTACAGCGAGCCCCCATGACAGTCATGTAATAGATTAAAGGTAGGGGGTCGCTATGATGTGGGTTGCAAGGGACATGTGTGAGTTCCTCTAGTAGAAGAAGCGTGATAATAATATCCCCAGTGGGCATGTGCACCAAGATCTGATGTGTGTCAAAATTGATAGATTCAGAATCTATAGAATTGTAGAAAAGTTTGACGAGCTCAGGACAATAGTAAGACTCGTGATCTGAGTTATCATAAACTAATCTATACCAATCCCATGCTCGAATATGATCTAAAAATATATGAGCATAACTGTTAACATCGCTAAGAATTCTAGCAAAATCTTTTTCAGCAAAAATAGATGGTGCCATGATGAATAATAGGAAGCAACGAGAAGGGATACAGAAACCTCCCCCGGACTACGTGGGGGGAAAACTGAAACGAGATTGCAGAGAGCAATCTGTGATGGTAGCAGAGATGTAGATGGTCGATCGGAGATCTTCAGATGGCCGCGTCTGAAGAGAAATTTGGCGGCGGCCCAGGTTCTTCAGTATGGCCGCGGAAGCGCGGCAGATGCCGTGGAAACGCGGCCGGATAGTGGAGAGGGGCGCAGAAAAATTTGGGGGGCAGCGCTGGATTTGTGCGTTGCAGATCTGGGATTGGAAGTAGGGTAATGAGGAGAACACGGGAGGGGGGATATTTATAAGAAGCTAAGAAGGACGAAATCCCCAATTGCCCAAATGGAAACTAGGAATTTACAACCCTAGGTTATTTAGAAAGAAAAGGGAGTGTAGGAAAAGATGAAAAACCTAGGTGATATTTAGCACCTAAGTCCCACTTATTTAGTTTTTTAGATTATTTTTTTATCTTTTTTTCTTTTTTTTATTTACAAAGGAGGTTCCAAAATGATTTACAGGAGACATCAGGAAAAGTGTGAAATTATGTGGTCACATATAGACTGGGTCACAAAGACTCAGTTCAATAACATTGTGTGACTCAGACTCCGTGGTGAAAAATGGCTTTAGGCGTTACCATTCACTTTGAAAGTGTTGCCATCTTTGGGATCGAAAATTTCAATGGCACCATGAGGAGAGACGTTCTGGACGATGTAGGGGCCTGACCACCTGATTTTTAGTTTACCAGGAAAAAGGTGGAGTCTAGTGTTGTACAATAGAACTTTTTATCCCGAGACAAAATTTTTCCTATGAATCGACTTATCATGGAAAATCTTAGCTCTGTGTTTAGATATCCGAGCGTTATCGTATGCATCATTTCGTAGTTCTTCTAACTCGGATATCTGCAGCTTTCTCAAATCACCGATTTTGTCTAAGTCCAAATTCAGTTGTTTTAGTGCCCACATAGCACGGTGCTCTAACTCCACAGGCAGATGGCAGGGTTTTTCAAATACAACTCGATATGGAGACATACCGAGGACAGTCTTGTAGGCGGTCCGATATGCCCACAGGGCATCAATGAGTTTGATGGACCAATCCTTACGATTTTGTCCAACAGTTTTCTCCAATATCAGTTTAATTTGTCTGTTGGTGACCTCCACTTGCCCGTTCGTTTGAGGATGATAGGCCGTGGATAATATATGAGAGATGGAGTACTTCCGCATTATGGCTTCAAAAGCCCGGTTGCAGAAATGACTCCCGTTGTCACTAATTATCGCACGGGGGGCTCCGAAGCGAGAAATGATGTTTTCTCGTAAGAACTTGATGACAACTTGGTTATCATTTGTCCTAGTCAGAATAGCTTCAGCCCACTTAGAAACGTAGTCTACGACCACCAAAATGTATTGGTTGCCATAAGTCAGAGGGAAGGGTCCCATGAAATCGATGCCCCACAAATCAAAAATTTCTACCTCAAGGATCGGTGTAAGGGGCATCATGTCTTTATGCGTGATTCGACTCGTCATTTGACATCTGGCACAAAGCTTGCAGAAAGTATAAGCGTCCTAAAGAGAGTGGGCCAATAGAACCCACTCTGAAGGACTTTCTCAGCAGTCTTTTGTGGACCAAAGTGTCCACCACAAGCCAGCTCGTGACAAGATGTCAATACGCTATGATGTTCATCCTCAGAAAGACACCTTCTAATTATCTGGTCAGGGCAATATTTGAATAAATACGGTTCATCCCAAAAGAAAAACCGTACTTGTTTCATAAAGCGATACTTGTTCTGACCTGACCAATTTGAAGGTGTTTGCCCGGTTGC
The DNA here is from genome assembly GCA_038442645.1 of Agave tequilana. Lineage (NCBI taxonomy): Eukaryota > Viridiplantae > Streptophyta > Magnoliopsida > Asparagales > Asparagaceae > Agave > Agave tequilana. The sequence goes on along the minus strand of JAVJIF010015515.1, from coordinate 42,520 downwards.
AAGATAGTTTACTATATCAGCATACCAGGGCTCTTTACACATCGTAAAGATGTGTTCGTCAGGAAAGTCTTCATTGATAGGTATAGTCTCAATTGGTGCATTAGGAATTCTCGAAAGGTGATCTGCCACCACATTTTCAACGCCCTTTTTGTCTTTAATTTTCAAATTAAACTCTTGCAAAAGAAGTATCCATCGAATCAGTCTGGCCTTTGCATCCTTCTTTTGCGTTAAGTATCTAAGGGCGGAGTGATCAGTGAAAATCGTTGTCTTAGATCCTAGTAGGTATTGGCGAAATTTTTCCAACGCAAACACAACTGCTAAAAATTCCTTTTCAGTTGTCGTGTAATTTAGTTGGGTCTCGTTAAGCGTCCTACTAGCATAGTAAATCACGTGTTGCCTGTTATCAGTACGTTGTCCGAGAACAGCGCCTATGACATAATCGGAGGCACACACATGATTTCAAAAGGCCTAATCCAATCAGGCGCTGAGATTATTGGCGCTGAAACAAGTCTGTGTTTAAGCTTTTCCCAAGCTTGTATACACTCTTCATCAAAATTGAAGGATACATCTTTTCCTAAGAGATTTGTTAAAGGTCTAGCAATTTTGCTAAACCCCTGAATAAATCTTCTATAGAAGCCAGCGTGCCCTAAAAATGATCTAATGTCTTTTAAGCATTTTAGCTCAGGGAGCTTTGTTATAATGTCCACTTTCGATCTATCAACCTCGATTCCTTTGTGTGAACTTCATGCCCTAGGACAATTCCTTGCTTGACCATAAGGTGACACTTCTCCCAATTGAGTGTCAAGTTTTTCTCCATGCATCGTTGTAAAACTAACTTAAGATGGTGCAAGCATTGTTCAAAGGAATCACCATAAATAAAAAAAATCATCCATGAAAATCTTCAAAAATTTCTCCACCATGTCGGAAAAAAGACTAAGCATGCAATGTTAAAACGTTGCAGGAGCGTTGCATAGGCCGAAGGGAATTCTTCGGTATGCAAATGTTCCAAAGGGACAGGTGAAGGTAGTCTTGTCTTGATCCTCGGGAGCGATAGGGATTTGATTGTATCCTGAATATCCATCCAGGAAGCAGTAATACTCATGTCCAGCTAGTCTCTCGAGCATTTGATCGGTGAACGAAAGGGGAAAGTGGTCTTTACACGTGACAGCGTTTAATTTTTGGTAATCAATACAGACTCGAATCTTCGTTGGAAGACGAGTTTGTACTAATTCTTTCTTATCGTTTTCTACACGATAACCCCGGCTTTCTTTGGCACAGCGTGGACTGGACTAACCCACTGGTTATCGGATATGGGATAGATGATCCCATTGTCTAATAACTTCAAAATTTCAGCTCTAACAGCCTCTTGCATGATCGGGTTTAGTCTACATTGTGGGTCACGTTTAGGTTTTGCATCTTCCGTCAAATGAATCTGGTGTTGCATAATGGATGGACTGATTCCCTTTATATCAGCCATGGTCCAACCAATGGCTTCTCGATTTTCCCTTAATACTACAAGAAGATCCTCTTCCTGTTGTTCCGTCAGATGGGATGAAATTATCACGAGAAATGCTTCCTTTTCACCCAAGTACTGATACTTCAGATGACTAGGAAGAACCTTAAGCTCAGAAGAGGGCACTTGATCTATCAATGGTTGTTCCTTGTGTAAGGGAAGGATAGGGGCTGCATCTGTTGCCCACTCCACTGTGGATTCAATTATTTGATCAAGGTTGAAGTTATCAGACTCCAACTCAAATTCTCTATCAGATTCGTATTCAATCTCCATTTCGTGTTCACTTGCTAATCCGTCGATCAGGTTTACTTCAAATGACTCATTTTCCAAATAGCAAGGTTGTTTTCCCAGGTGGAAAACATTTACCTCTTTTGTCATATCTCCAAAGGTTAGATGCATTGATCCATTCCTACAGTTGATGATTGCGTTTGCAGTGGCTAGGAAGGGTCGTCCTAGAATGACAGGTGTCTGAGCTTTGGGATTATGTACGATTGTGTTTCTAGAACAATGAAATCCACGGGGTAAATGAATTCCCCAACCCGAATGAGAACATCTATAATCTCCCCCTTTGGAATTTTTACAGATCGATCAGCCAGTTGTATAGTAACTCTGGTTGGACAGAGGTCGCCTAACCCAAGTTGCTGATACACGGAGAAAGGAAGAAGATTGATGCTGGCTCCTAGATCTAGTAATGCCCTATTTATCGTGGTCTGTCCTATAATACAAGAAATAGTTGGACTCCCTGGGTCTTTATATTTCACAGGAATTGGCCCAGTTAGCAACTCACTTATATTAGAAGCAAGGAAGACCTTCTTTGGGACATCAGTTTTCCTTTTCTTAGTTGACATATCTTTCAAGAACTTGGCATATGAGGGGACTTGTTGTATGGCATCCAGAAGGGGTACATTGATCTGGACCTGATTGAACTTTTCTCTAATTTTCTCCATTTGAGCATTAGTCTTTTGGTTTGCTAGCCTATTAGGGAATGGTACAATAGGCTTGTATGGTTGCTCATCTGCTTTGTCTTTATTCGATTTGGAGGTTGAAGGTTGTGAACTTAAAGATGGATCATTTTTAGTTGGTTGTACTGGAACAGGAGATGTTGACTGACTTATTTGGAACAGGATGACTAGAAACCTGATTGTCTATCTGCTTTCCAGATCTCAAAATATGAACAATATTACACTGACTGGGACCTATGTCTTCAGCTTCATGAATAGGGAAGGGGTTCTTAGGATTGGGCACTGGCTGGCTTGGCAATGTTCCCTTTTGTCTTTCATTCAATGAGCTAGCCAGTTGACCTATCTGAACCTCTAACCTACTGATGGCCTGGTTATGGGTGTTTATCATTGAGACCTGGGTTTTAGATAAGCTTTCAATCATTCTTTCCAAATCTGACATTTTTTTATCAGGATGATTTTGTGTTTGTTGTTGCTGATATGCGGGTTGGAAGTTGTGTTGGAAGCTTGTTTAAAAATTTGGTGGACTCTGTTGGAAACTAGGTTGATGAGACTGAGTAGGATATTGGTGTGGAAATGATGGTCTTGGCTGCTCATGACCAGACTGACTCCAAGAAAGATTTGGATGGTTCCTCCATCCCGGATTGTATGTTTTGGAGTATGGATTGTAGTTAGGTCTGGTGTATATTGCATTCATATTCTCAAGGTACATTTTAGCTTGGTAGACGGGACACTCCTCAAACAGGTGGTTAAGAGCATGACAGTAGGTACAACCCGGGTTGATCACAGGTGGTGGGTTGACCTGATTCATAGAATTTGGTTCCCTAGCATCGAGCAGTTCTAGCCTTTTCATCAATTGAGTTATCTTTGCCTCGGCAGCTATAGAGGATTCAATCGAATGCATACCAGCTCTGAAAGTGGTGGGATTGGTTTTCTCAGGGCAAGACTCTACTGAATGATTTTTTCTGCTAAAGCTTCAAAGAGATCCTAACCCTAGTTCTCATCTTTCTTTAAAAATTCACCTTGACAGTGGTCTCGAGGAGTGTCTTGGTTTGATAATCTAGTCCGTCATAGAGAATTTGGCACTGTCGCCACTTCTCTATGCCGTGATGAGGACATTGGGCTAGTAAATCTTTAAACCATTCAAAATACTTCCAGAATGGTTCACTTGATTCTTGCTTAAACTGCATGATGTTTTTTCTGATGAGGGCTGTTTTGTGAATGGGATAGAATTTCTTAAGAAAGGCTTTGACAATTTCATCCCATGTCGAGATAGAACTGGCAGGCAGATTGTACAGCCACTTCTTGGCTATATCCTTAAGCGCGAAGGGAATGAACCTTAATCTAACAGCATCTTCCCCTAGTTGGGGAATTCTCATCATCAAGCATACTTCTTCAAACTCACGAATGAAGAAATATGCGTCCTCAGATTCTAGGCCATGAAATCTTGGGAGTGTATTTATGAATTGTGGTTTAAGCACAAAATTATTTCCAGTTGCTTCGGGTAAAAGAATACATGAAGGAAGTGAAGTACGAATGGGGTAAAACTTGTCTTGGAGAGAAGTATTGTTAGTCATGAATGGACTTGTGTCCGAAAGTGGTGTTTGTGCGAGTGTAGAAGTCCTAACAAGTCTAGCTGAAATTGGGTCCCGATACCACTCTTGCATGCACAATCACAGACAACGTTCACCAAGCAATCAAGCGAAATAAGATGGTCGATCGGAAATCTCTCTTTTCCACAAAACAAAGATCCTAATAGATTAGGATAGTATGATAGCTCAAGTGTGGAAAAACTAAGTGTTTTTGATCAAAGAAAACTCTTGGAAAAACACAACAAATGATATAGAGATTTTTGCTCAAAAACAATTCCCAAAACCTAGTTTCTTTGAAATAACAAAACACTTAAAAACAAACAAGATGAATCTTTTTGCACTTTAAACTCTTTTAAAAACTTCTTTTAAAACCAGAGAATGGGAGAAAATCAGCTCTAAAAATCTTAGTGAAAACCTCAAACAAATGGGGTATTTATAGCCCCATCAGAAAACTAGCCGTTAGGCTGATGTGGCAGCCTGACAGGCTGACGGTCGACCGGCCCGGTCGACCGCCAACGGTCAGAAATGTGACCGTTGGGCAACCCGGTCGATCGGCCCGGTCGACCCAAACAAACAGAGAGCTCTGCTCTCAGACCGGTCGACCCGGACGGTCGACCGTCCCAGTGTCTCCAAACATGCACAGATTTGTGCACGTCAGTCGACCAGCCCGGTCGACCGACTTCACCCAAGTCGACTAGGTCAGTTGACTTAGTCGACTGATTGAAGCCTGGAACAGAAATCTGGGTCAGAAAAACTGGGAAAAATATTTTATAAAAAACTTTTATCTTTTCTAAAAATCCATAAAACTTGTTTTAACATTTTGTATTGAAACACAAACTTGTGATAAAAATTTCAAGACATATATCAATCATATCAATTCATTTTTGAGTCTTGCAAATTTTATCAAAAACAAACTTGTATTTTTATCAAACTTGATTTTTCAACACATGAATAGGGATATCAAAATAAGTTTGTATAGCAAGTTAAACCATGTATGTATATCTAGAATACATCTAATATACATAGAAATAAAGTAAACTTGTTTTGATCTACTATTCATGAAAACTAAATCCAAAACATAAAAACGTGTGTGTTATTGTGCACTTGAGCATATCAACTATACTAAGCTTTACAAATGGATCTAAAATACACTATCTAAAACTATGGATACCTAAGTCTTCTTGATGATCTTCATCTTCAAGTTGACTTGCTCTAAAACTCCATCCATGGGCTAGGCAATGTGTGATCTTGAAGCTTTGGCCCTGGAATCATCATGAAAAGCTTCTAAATACCTTGTTGAAGCTAATCACCAACTAATATCTTGGTTAATGATCTGAAACTTAAACAACACAAGATTATTAGTAAACATAACTACATGAGTTAATCATCATCAAAACTATGGTGGAAGGCCTTTGGGCCAACAATCTCCCCCTTTTTGATGATGACAAAACTCATGGAGTTATATATGCATGGATTAAAGTTAAGCTTCAAAGAAGCTCCCCCTTAACTCATGCATAAACAAATAAAATTATATGACAATGAAGCTCATAAATATGTATGCAAATGTATGGAGATAAAACATATCAAATTCTTCAAATTCTTTTTCTCCTATTTGCAAAACAAAACATATATGCATATCTATTGTTTATTTGTTAAGCATGAGAAAACTAAACACAAGTATGCATATAAACATGTATGCATCAACATACATAAAACAGTTCTAGAAGCTCTAGATACTAATTAAATTAATAAAACATTAACAAAAACACTAGATGCTCTAGATACCAATAAAACTTAATATATGCAAAAACATAAGTATGCATATATAAACTCAAATTATTCTCCCCCTTTTTGTCAATCATCAACAAAGGGGTAAACAATCAAAACAATAAATGAGAGGTAAAAATCTTTCTCCCCCTTTTGTCAATCAAAACAATAAAACAATGTTCTCCCCCTTTTTGTCTAAAACAAAAACAAAGTCAATAAGGGGTGACAATCAACATGATATCAAATAGAAAATATGTCAATGAAGCATCTTGATATCAATTGAAAGTAAACAAAGATCAATAAATGTTATATGCTATATACATTCATGAAGAGGAAGACGCTAAGTTAGCTTCCCAACACATATGCATTACATGAAGGAGGGATGTTAAGCCCTAATTCACATAACACACATTATGTAATGCATAAGAGGAGATGTGAAGCTCCCCCTACACACGTGCACCACATAAAGAAGAGATGTTAAGCTCTTCAATACAAGATACACTCATCATGAATCTATATGCATATAGTCAATACAAATCAAAACTTTTGTATTTTTCTTTAAACAAAATTTTTAGATACCAATTTAAAACACAAGACATCTTGATATCACAAGATAGTATTTTTCTTTTTAAGTCATATAAACAATTGAAATGACTATTTTCTATCATAAAGCAAGGGAGTGAAAAACTAAATACCAATTGAAAATATGAAAATCGAATTTTCTCCCCCTTTATGAAATACCAACACAAACTATGCATAGGCTTAAAATAAGATACCAATTGAAAACTAAATCAATTGAAATGAAGTTGAAACTCAAGCTCTAGCATAAACAAAATTTGTGTGAAAAATTTATATCTTAAGCACAAATAAAACAAGTATATGTGTATGAAATAGGATGAGTATCAATCACCAATAGATGATACCAATTGAAATATACATACACAATAAACATATGAGTATACAAAAAATCAAAATGATACCAATTGAAATAGTTCAATGATACCAATTGACATAACAATAAGATCAAGTGTATACATCATATTACAATACCTCCCAATCAAGGTTCAAGTTTTAAATGATTTTCATTTTAAAGCATACATGACCATGATCTCCCATCCAACCTCCCATGGATGGTAGGGGTTTTCAAAAATAGATTTGAAAATAAGCTTAGTTTTAAAACTCTACCAAAATGAAGAATACCGTAACTAGTTATAAATAGAAAGCTTTGTTAACTAGTACGAAATCCTTCAAGTAAGGAATAAAACCAAATAATTTTTCATAAAACACATGTAAATCACATAGCACTTAAAACACTCTAATATCCATAAAGTCCATAAAATTTTCAAAAGAGGTGAGTGCACTAGTGTTATGTGGAACATGGTATCATGAGAATGTCAATAAAGCTCAATATTCCTTTAAACATGAAAACATGAAAATCATCAAAACTTATTTAATCTTCAATGGCATATGTATGTCATGTACAAATTAAAATATACATACATATCCAAACACAAAGAGTCCACAAATATATATGCATAAAGGCACGTGGCTCAAAAGGATAAACATGTATATCTAATAGTTTGGACAAGATAGACATATACATGAAGTTAAACTAAAACACATGGAAACATGAAAAACTAAATTTTCATTAAAACAAATTTCATTTCCAGGTATATGTATGAATTGTCAACACAATAAGTATACATACATATCCCTAAACACAATTGAGTCCATATATAGATTTGCATGAAGGCAAATGACTCAAGGGGTATACATGTATATCTTAAAGTTTGGCAATACAAACATATACATGAAGTGAAACACACAATCATAAAACAAACCCAAAAATATGAATACAAGTCTAAAATGTATGAATCATCAAAACTAGACTATACTAGCACATCTAATGGGTTCAAATAAGCAATCAAGCCCAAACATATATAGATTTATTTGTGGCCCACTATATGCACAAGTATATAACTAGTCTTAATGAAAACTAACATCTAAACATATACTCAAAACATGAAGCATCAAAACAAATATAAAAATCATCATGATAAAATTCAACATGATAAACAAAAACATGATTATTATGAATATCTACATGTTATTAGAAATATGATATACGCAATATCAACCAAATAGTGAGAACACAAAAGAATTTATCCATATTAAACATGGGTGTCTCAAAATGACTAAACATGTATATCACAAGTCTAATAAGCATGGCATTTTCATACTAATCTACAAACAATAAAACATGCTATATATGATAAACATGGAAAGCATGTAAATAAAACGGGAGTAAAGGATTGTTACCAAAATCGAAGAAGCAACTCTCCTTGTCTCCAAAACGTGGTGGTCCTCTCCACCAAATCTTCCCTTGAAAGTGATGCATCCAAATGATTTCCTTTAAACTCGGAACGCATCCACTCCAAGGTGTCATCACTCTCACGTCATGTGAGAGCCCACACCTACATCAAAAACTCTAGGGGTGGTCTTTGGTACCCACATCTTATTGGGTCCATGGGGGTTAGTCCCTTCTCTAACCCAAACAAAATTCTTTGCTAAATTATCAACATGTATTCTATCATAGCAAAATTTAGCAAGGTGGCCCTTACGTCCACAATGTGTACAAGTGTACACATGAGCATACGTGTGATGGTGTCCGTGAGGAGCATGTGTATGCCGTGATGGGTGTGCATGCATAAAGGATGGAACTTGTTTCTTTCGAACCAAGGTTTCCAACCGTGAGTGGTTCATGGCACATTGGCTCATAGTGGAGCCCAAACAATCAACCTTCTTCTTAAGCAAACAAATATCATCATTAATCTTAGAAGAAGTGTGACATGCAATAGGTGAAGTGTGTGATACTACCCTAGCATGGCAAACATGTGCATCAATCTTATTTTGCAAAATAATATTTTTATCTAAACAAACATTCAAATCATTGAAATAGAAATTATTTTATTTTTCAAAGCAACATTCTCTTTTAAAACAAAATCAATTTTTGAAGATAAGTTTTCATTTTTCTTCAAAATTGTTTCACAATTATTTTTAGACTTTCAAATTCATTTTCTTTAAGTGCAAGTTCTAATTGAGATCTCAATGAATCCCTTTCATTATAGACCTCAACCTTCTCTTGCAAAACATTGTTAAGTCTATAATGCAAATTCTTATTTTCTTTTTCAATTTCTAGACTTTTCTTTTTCAAAATTTTATATTTTTCTATTAGTTTTTCACACACAATAGAAAGTTCTTCATTCAAAGCATGGGCATCAATATGATCATTTGAAGAACTAGCATCATCATCACTATCTAAGTGGGGTTCCGAATGTACCTCAAGGGAGTCATTCCCTTGGATCATTAAGCATTGAGACTCGGATTCTCCACTAGACTCCTCCGGTTAAATTTGTTCTTGAAGCTTGGAGGTGGTGGTTGTCGTCAACTTGTTCCACACTACAAAAGCGGAATCAAGATTAGAAACAAGCATAAGATAATCTTTTGAAAGTGTGCTTCTAATGGCCTCAAGGGCTTGTGCATTGGCCCCTATATGATTGCTATCACTAAGGAAGGATTCCTTGGTAATGGCAAGGTAAACCTTATGTCCTAGGGTTTGTAAATAAACGGTCATCCTAATCTTCCACACATGAATGTTGGAAGGGTCAAACATAGGTGGGGTCATGAAAGCCATGGTAAACTATATGAGTGTGCAAACAAGCAAATGCAAACAATAGATTAGCAACCAAAAGGATCTCACTCCTAGGATGTTAAGCCTAATATCAGGAGCACTAGCTCTGATACCAAGTGAAAAACACCTAAAGGGGGGGTGAATAGGTGTAAGTGCTAATCTAGGAACTAAATGCGCTAAATGCGGAAGCTAATAAATTTTGCAACACACTTAGTACAATCAACAAGTGTAGCCGAATTCCCCGTGAAGGGCTCTAGACTAACTCCTCTTGATTCCCCTTGAATGGGTTGAGGTGCTATGTGAAGCTCTTGTTGATTAAGTACAAGTGAGGCACACACAAACAACCAAGCATATACAAGATATAGCAATGTGAATTATGCAAGGCACAACACAAGCAAATAGATATGATATGACAATATGAATTATGCTCAACACAAGCAAATATGATATGAATGAAGTATGATGCTTTGCACAATATAAAGAGAGAGAGAGAGTTAGAGAGACAAGTGGATCAAACGTAAAGGCCAAGATATGTTTTGAGGTTCGAGCACCCTTACTCTACATCCCCGCCTACACCACCGTGTAGGATTTCCAATCTACTATAGGAGTACCGAACTCCTCTCTCAATGCCACCGAGGCAATACAACCACAATCCACCTCTACCGAAGAGGGATAAGGCCCGTAGCCAATACAACCAACACAATCACCTCTACCGAAGAGGGATCCAAACTCAATACCACTCCGATCAACCTCTACCAAAGAGGGATACAACAAAAGTAAGGAGGGTTTACAACTTAGAGGCTTAACCTCAAACACTTCTCTTTTCTCTCTTTTCTACAAAACAAAGATCCTAATAGATTAGGATAGTATGATAGCTCAAGTGTGGAAAAACTAAGTGTTTTGATCAAAGAAAACTCTTGGGAAAACACAACAAATGATATAGAGATTTTTGCTCAAAAACAATTCCCAAAACCTAGTTTCTTTGAAATAACAAAACACTTAAAAACAAACAAGATGAATCTTTTTGCACTTTAAACTCTTTTAAAAACTTCTTTTTAAAACCAGAGAATGGGAGAAAATCAGCTCTAAAAATCTTAGTGAAAACCTCAAACAAATGGGGTATTTATAGCCCCATCAGAAAACTAGCCGTTAGGCTGATGTGGCAGCCTGAAAGGCTGACGGTCGACCGGCCCGGTCGACCGCCAACGGTCAGAAATGTGACCGTTGGGCAACCACGGTCGACCGGCCCGGTCGACCCAAACAAACAGAGAGCTCTGCTCTCAGACCGGTCGACCCGGACGGTCGACCGTCCCAGTGACTCCAAACGTGCACAGATTTGTGCACGTCAGTCGACCGGCCCGATCGACCGACTTCACCCAAGTCGACTAGGTCAGTTGACTTAGTCGACTGATTGAAGCCTGGAACAGAAATCTGGGTCAGAAAAACTGGAAAAAATATTTTATAAAAATCTTTTATCTTTTCTAAAAATCTCATAAAACTTGTTTTAACATTTTGTATTGAAACACAAACTTGTGATAAAATTTCAAGACATATATCAATCATATCAATTCATTTTTGAGTCTTGCAAATTTTATCAAAAATAAAACTTGTATTTTTATCAAACTTGATTTTTCAACACATGAATAGGGATATCAAAATAAGTTTGTACAGCAAGTTAAACCATGTATGTATATCTAGAATACATCTAATATACATAGAAATAAAGTAAACTTGTTTTGATCTACTATTCATGAAAACTAAATCCAAAACATAAAAACGTGTGTGTTATTGTGCACTTGAGCATATCAACTATACTAAGCTTTACAAATGGATCTAAAACACACTATCTAAAACTATGGATACCTAAGTCTTCTTGATGATCTTCATCTTCAAGTTGACTTGCTCCAAAACTCTATCCATGGGCTAGGCAATGTGTGATCTTGAAGCTTTGGCCCTGGAATCATCATGAAAAGCTTCTAAACACCTTGTTGAAGCTAATCACCAACTAATATCTTGGTTAATGATCTGAAACTTAAACAACACAAGATTATCAGTAAACATAACTACATGAGTTAATCATCATCAAAACTAGGGTGGAAGGCCTTTGGGCCAACAATAACCACAAACCCATAAACTTTTTACCAATTCGCGTAGAAGTGTTAAAACCGTAAGATTCATCTGTCCCTGTGGATCGACCCTCAAGTGCTACATCGAACGATCGTGCGCTTGTGGTTAATTTAAAACGAGGAGTGAAATCTCCCCATCATAGAAGCTATTAGATTCATGTGGATTATCAAGTAAGTAGTTAGATGGTTAGTGGTTAGTAGTTAGATTGCCATGAGAAGAAAAATTAGCTAAGCATCATGTAGAAGATGGAGAAAATTACAATAGAGATTTACATAGATTGTCACCATCTATTACATCAATCTCTCTCTGAATCTCTCAGCCCTAATACATGATCTAAAAACAAAATGAAAATACAAAAGAAAAGAAGAAAACCTACACTAAAAGAGAGAAAATCTAACATATTTCCCAATCTGCTTGCATTTCAGGCCTCTGCAAAGGTTTTATAGGCAAAAGAGGCTTTTAAAAGACGAGACGAGGCCACGCGTCGAAAATTCAGCGCGTGGCTCACTAACTAGGCTATTCGACGCGTGGTTCACCAACTAGGCCACGGAAACTAGCGACCATAACCGCATTTCCGTAGCCAAACCAGGGACTTAGGTCCCTGGTTTTGGCGAGCTGATTCGCCTCGCTTCGAGGACCTTCTAGATATGATTGGATTCAGGTGTTTTCGTCCGGATATTCGTCTGACGTGCGCAAGAGTCTAGGTTCAATGTATCTTCTAGAAGTTCCCTTACTTGGCCTCCAAGAAATCCAGATTTAATTACCTGAAAATGGGTTTAATTAAGCTCCTTTTACCCTTAGACTCTTGATTTATCTACAAAGTAGACCAAAACACAATTAGAAATGATATTTTATTTATAAACCGGTAGGGAAATACGATGTTATAATGCAGAATTGTAAACTAATCACCACACTAAAGTATCGGGATTCACCTATTAATCCCTCGTGGGATTTTGAAATGGTCAATTGATGGCCTGGTAAAGCTCGCCGCGGAGCTAAGTGAGAGTTTCATGTGAAGCTCATTTCAGACGAAATTATATTCAAAGCTTCAAGCGAAGCTAGAACTTAGCTCATAGCAAAGCTGGGTGAGGCTTTAGGCGAAGTTAGGAGTTAGCTCAGAGCAGAGCTGAACCACTCCATCTCCAGCGAAGTTGGAGATAAAGCTTCTAGCGAAGCTTAAAGTTAGCCTTCAGCGGGGCTGATGGGAGCTTCGTGCGAAGCTAGTGACTTCAGCCTTTTAGCGAAGCTAGCTCTCTTTTGGGCTCATGCAAGACTAGGTGTTTGATCAAACCTAACTTTATAGGCTTGCTTTGGCCTTTCATAGGCAACCTTGGCTTACTATCTGCTTCACTGGATCAGTAGAGTCCAAGTTGCTGCTTTGTCCCTCGGAGATGGGCAAAAACTGGTCGTCAGCTTGTCTGCAACATCTCTTTTGTAAATGTCGACAAGTTAGACATTGTTCAGACTGGTTGAAGAGAAGTTTACGAGTTTTGTCTTTTTAGAGTGTCAACAGATGGGACCGAGATCCTCCTCACTGCCTGAGCCCTCAAACCTTTGATCCCTTGAACTCTTCGTTGCCACTATCTCCATAGGGGAAAGGCTATAGGGGGCCAAAGCTTAATTTCATAGGAGAAATAACCAAACCTTGTACTGAAGTCCTCGGAATTAGTCATGGAGAACAGAGAAAATACCTAGGGAAAGGGAAGGAGATTAAAGTTAAAAAAAGAGATAATGTAGTGGTGATTAGGGAAGGCAAATGAAGAAATGAAAACAGTGAAGAAATTGTTGGCCCAAAAGATTACACTCTCCATTTGTTTAAGTTTTGATGATAACAAAACACATAGAAGCTATATGGTACTAATAAGTTTGTTTAAGATGAGTTTCAGGTTAGTACCATTTATGAAGGCCATTGCAAGGTTTCCTAGGTTTATGGAGCAAATAAGGCAAATGACACAAGAGGAAATATCCATAGAAGAGAAGGCTCTAGCATGACATTGCATGGCTCAAGACTTCATTATGGCTCATAGACTTCATTAGATTTATTTTTAATTTTATAGTTTTGTTAAAGAATTGTGAATAGGTTTGAAGCTCAAAATTCCTACACACAAGTTTTTGCGCACATGTCTTTTCTAAAAATTTCTCCTATATATATACAAAATATTTTTAAATATAGTCTATTACTTATAAACTCAATTTTGTGTATTATACATAGTTCTGATTGAAACTATTTTGTAAACCAACAAAATCTCCTCAAAATCCTTTTCAAATTTCAGTTTTTGACCTGAGGCGGTCGACCGCCGGTCGACCGACTCTATGTCAGGTCAGATCGGTCGACTGACTCTATGTCAGGTCAGATCGGTCGACTGACCGGTCGACCGGATTCTGACCGTTGGGTGCGTGCATGTGTGCACGTTTCCCGGTCGACCGGGCGGTCGACCGGACCCCATTTCGGTTGACCGACCTTCGACCGACTGTAAGCCAGCAACTCTCTGTTTGTTGCGGTCGACCGGGTGGTCGAACGTGGGCTGCAACGGCTCTATTTTTTGAAACCCGGTCGACCGGCCGGTCGACCGAGGCTGTGTTTCAGCCTTAACGGCTACTTTTTAAAACACGTTTTAAATCGTCCTTTTTGTCTCTAAACGAGTTTAGGGGCTGTTTTCTGGGTCAAATACTTCCTAATTATCATTGTGTTAGTTTACCCTTTAATCCCTAGCTCTATCCTATAAATAGGGGTGATTAGGGTTATGGTTTTTAACAACAATCATTTGCAAAAAAAAAATATTCAAAGTTTAAAGGCTTTCAAAAGAGTTTTGTTCTTGGTTTTTGTGCTGAAAAATCTCTCATTTCTGAAGTTTTGTTTCAAAGCTCTCTCAAAATTCATTTTCTTTTTCCACTTACAATACTAGAGCTTCAATCCTACTCATTGTTCTATAGGGCTTTTGTAAGGGAAAAGGAGTTTTCAAAAGAGAGTTTGTGGTCTTTTGATTGTCAAGAGAATACTTGTACTTGAGATTGTGGAGTTGGGTACTCCGGTGTGATTGTAACTCTTTGTGAAGTTATAGTGGTTGGAAATCCTTCTGGGTGAAGGCGGGGACGTAGAGCTAGGTGCTCGAACCTCAGAAAAATTCTCGGTGTTTGCGTTTGGTTTACTTGCTTTAATTTCTTGCTTTATATTCATTGCTTTATTTACTTGCTCTACATATTCATTGCTACATTGTACTTGCTCTACATATTCATTGCTATATACACTTGTTTCATATTCATATTGTCGATCAAATACTCATACAACAAGATTGCAATACGCACCTCAAACTCTTATCTAGAGGAATCACGAGGAAGGAGTTCAGAGCCCTTCACGGGGTATTCGGCTTCTAGTCTTGTTTTGGGTGATCGTTGCATCACAATTTTTAATTTGTGCATTGATTAGCATTATCACCTATTCACCCCCCTCTAGGTGATTTCAATTGGTATCAGAGTTAGGACTCTAGTTTTTAGCTTCACAACCTTAGAGAGATCCTAAAATTTGTTAATCACTATTTGCATTCTTTCATTCATTCACTAGTAAAAATGGCCGACAACATTAAGACCCCTCCTAAATTTGATGGACTCAATTTCCCATTTGGAAGGTTAGGATGACTATCTTTCTACAATTCCTAGGTAGTTTAGTTTCTAAATCCTTGACCAAACTCTATAGTAGACCCGATAGTGAGGAGAGCACTTAGTCCGACTTTACCTACAAAGAATATGAGGCTAATTCTAAGGCTCAAAATTCTTCTCACCGCCTTGAATGAGGATGATCTTACACGGGTTATACATTGCCAATCCGCCTATGAGATTTGGCAACACTTATTGGTCACACACGAGGGGACATCACAAGTAAAGAGAGCTAAAATAGATCTCTTGAGGTCCCAATATGAAAGTTTTAAAATGCTTGAAGATGAGTTTATTGATTCTATGATTACCAAGTTTACTAAGATTACCAATGCTCTTTCTTCTCTAGGTGATGATATAAGCAACGACCAAAGGTGCGCAAAGTGATTCGAGCTCTTCCTTCATCATGGGAGATCAAGGCTACCACCTTAAAGAAGTTGAATGATAAAGATGAAATGGATCTCATAAGTCTTATTGGAAACCTTAAGACTCATGAAATGGAAAAGAAGGCAAGAGAAGAAGCGGTACCTCAAAAGAAGAAGTCCATAGCTTTCAAGTCTTCCTCCACTATTGACAACGATGAAGAAGATGAAGAAGATGATGAGGAGGTATCTCTCATAGTAAGAAATGTGAAGAGGATGTACCGCAAAAATAAACTCAACTATAGAAGGAAATTGGAAGGAAAGGAGGAGAGAAGAATCATATGCTATAATTACCGAAAACCCGGACACATCATGGCCGATTGTTCGGATTTCAAGAAAAAGGTGACTTCCTCCTTGAAGCAAAAGAGGCCGGTTGAAAAGAAAGCTTACAAAGCCACTTGGGATTCAGAAAGTGAATCCGAAGATGAGGTTGACAGGGCAAATATGTGTTTCATGGCAAACACACCCAAGGTAACCTCTCAACCTCTTGATGAAGATAATGAAATAAGTAGAAAAATGTTAGTACATGCCTTTGTTGAACTTTCTGAAAGCTTTGATGATAAAAAGGTAGAATGCTCTAAATTGAAAAAGAATTGAGTTGCTTAAAACAACTTGCAATTGTTTCAAAAGAAAAGGAAGAAATTTCTTCTAATCTTATTTCAATTAAAAGAGAATTTGATGCTTATAAAGTTGCTTGTAAAGCTAAATTTCCAAAAGTTGATGAAAATGAATTTTCTTTGTTAAAAGCTAGAATTATTGATTTTGAAAATGTTTTAAAAGATTGTGCTTTTAATACTAAGAAATTAGAGGAAATGTGTTCAAAGAAGCACGCTCCACATATTAAGAATGATAAAACAACCCATGCTAAAAATGCTCACCATGTCAACACTTCACATGTTAAAACTACTCATGCACACAAGTCACATGCTAGTAAGCTACACACTCATTATGCATTTAAATATGGAAGAGTTTATAGATGTACTTATTGTGGTCGAAATGGCCACTTAGCTAAATTTTGCTATGATCAAATAATAGATCTAATAATCTTGTGTGGGTTCATGACACTAACACTTTAGGACCCAAGAAAATATGGTACCAAAATCAAGTCCTAAATTATTTGATGTAGGTACACACCAAGGCTCCAAGACGTAAGGAGCGGTGGTACCTTGATAGTGGTTGTTCAAGACATATGACATGGGATATCAACAACTTTACAACCCTATCAAGGTACATTGAAGGTGGCACCGTCACCTTCGGAGATGATTCCAGGGCACTATCATCGGTATAGGTAACATTCAAATTGGTGCATCTCCTATTATAGAAAATGTTGTTCTTGTTGATGGACTTAAACATAACTTGCTTAGTATAAGTCAACTTTGTGATCGTGGTCTTAAAGTTGTGTTTGATGATTCTTCTTGCAAAATTTTTGATTATAAAATCAATGATTGTATTCTCTCCGGATTTCATGATAATAATGTCTATATCATTGACATGCTTAATTTGGATTGTTCTACTAAATGCTTAAATGTTTTTGATGAGACTTCTTGGCTTTGGCATAGAAGATTAGGACATGCATCTTTGATCATCTTGCTAGGATTAATTCTAAGGAATTGGTGAAGGGTATTCCTTACTTGAAGTTTGAAAAAGACCGCATTTGTGGTGCGTGCCAAATTGGGAAACAAACCAAGTCTTCTTTCAAACCAATCAAGGATATCATGTCAACTAGGCCATTAGAATTAATTCATATGGATCTTTTTGGACCAACTAAAACTAAAAGCTTAATGGTAGTAGATATGCATTTGTTTTAGTTGATGATTTTTCCCGGTTCACTTGGGTTTTCTTTTTGGAACACAAAGATCAAACTTTTTCGCATTTTAAGATTTTTCGAAAATGGGTTGAAAAGAAAGGGTTTTTCGATTTTGAAAATAAGAAGTGATAGAGGTGGTGAGTTCATCAACCAACTCTTCATGACTTATTTTGATGAAAAGGGAATCAAGCATGAAATGTCATGTCCTAGAACTCCACAACAAAATGGAGTTGTAGAAAGAAATAGAACCCTTCAAGAGATGGCTAGGACTATGATAAGTGATATGACCTCCCTCAATATCTCTGGGCCGAGGCCGTAAACACCGCATGCTACATATCAAACTGTATTTATTTGTGTAAAAATTCTTTCAAAACACTTTTGAAATTTATCATTCTAGAAAACCAAATGTTTCATATTTCAAAGTTTTTGGATGCAAGTGTTTTATTTTGAATACTAAAGATAACTTGGGTAAATTTGATGCTAAAGCTTATGAAGCAATATTTGTTGGATATTCTACTACTAGCAAAGCTTATAGAGTATTCAATAAATCCTCTCTTACTATTGAAGAATCCATGCATGCTAAATTTGAAGAATCTAATGTTGTTGTTGAGAATGTTATAGAGTTTGACTCATTAGGTGAGGACATGGAGAAGCTATCCTTGAAGGACTCACCCATTCAAGAAGAAAAGCAAGAACCCATTGGTGATATTCAAAAGGATGAAGTGGAAAGCTCTCAACCACTTCCTAAAGTTTGGAGATACGCTACAAATCATCCCAAGGATCTCATCTTAGGTAATGTATCTAAAGGGGTAACCACTCGCTCCAAACTCCATGAATTGTATGGTAACTTTGCATTCATTTCTCATTTTGAACCCAAAAACATCCTCGAAGCCGAGGGTGACTCATATTGGTTGCTAGCTATGCAAGAAGAGCTCAATCAATTTGAGCGCAACTAAGTTTGGCACCTTGTTCCTAGACCCCACGATAGACCAATAATTGGTACTAAGTGGATTTTTAGGAATAAGATGGATGAGTCAAGAAATGTTATTAGGAATAAAGCTAGGTTAGTGGCCCAAGGTTACACTCAAGTTGAAGGATTGACTTTGAGGAGACCTTTGCACCCGTAGCACGGCTTGAAGCCATACGGATGACACTAGCTTTTGCATCTTTAAAATTTTAAACTTTTTCAAATGGATGTGAAAAGTGCATTTTTAAATGGTTTTATAAATGAAGAAGTTTATGTTGAACAACCTCCCGATTTTGTTGATCATGTTCATCCTAATTTTGTTTTTAAACTTGATAAAGCTTTGTATGGATTAAAGCAAGCTCCTAGAGCTTGGTATGAAAGGCTTTCTAGTTTCTTCTTTCAAATGATTTTATTAAAGACAAGTAGACACAACATTATTTACTAAGCATGTTGATAATGACATTCTTATAGTGCAAATTTATGTTGATGATATAATTTTTGTTCTACTAATGAGCTTCTTTGCAAGGAATTTGAAAAGTGTATGCAACGTGAATTTGAGATGTCTTCAATGGGTGAATTGAACTTCTTTCTTGGACTCCAAATCAAGCAAATGTTGTTGGCCCAATGGCTTCCACTCTAGTTTTGATGATGATCAACACTCATGTAGTTATGTTTACTAATATTCTTGTGTTTCTAAGTTTCAGATCATTAACAGGATATTAGGTTGGTGATTAGCTTCAACAAGATGATTAGAAGCTATTCATGATGATTCCGGTGCCAAAGCTTAAAGATCATACCTTTGCACTTGGAGAATCACGGATTTGGACCGAGTCTACTTGAAGATGGAAGATCGACAAGAAGACTTAGGTATCTAGTTTAGAGTTTGTGTTTGATCCATTTGTAAAGCTTAGTTTAGTTGATATGCTCAAGTGCACAAACACACACGTTTTATGTTTTGATGTGTGGTTTCATGAATAGTTTGATCAAAACAAGTTTTCAAGATTTATATGTATAGTAGATGTTTTCTATTTATACATACATGCTTAACTTATAGACAAACTTATTTTGACTATCCTATTCATGTTTTGAAAAATCAAGTTTGACAAAATACAGGTTTTGTTTTTAATAAAATTTGCAAGACTCTAAAATGAATTGATATGTTGATATATTGTCTTGAAATTTTTATCACATGTTTATGTTTTAACATAAAATGATAAAACAAGTTTTAGAAAAACATATTTTTAGAAAAACAGTTTTTATTGTGATTAAAACTATTTTTTAGATTTACTGTGAATTTATGGGATTTTTATTGAGTGAAAAGACCTATTTTCAAATCCCGTATCTGTGCAGTTCTGCACTGTGCCTGCCAGGCCAGTTCGGTCGACCGGACCGGTCGACCGCACCATGTGGCCGGTCGACCGGGTCGGTCGACCGATGTGCACAGACGTGCACGCTGGCTACACATTGTAGTCGGTCGACCGGACCGGTCGACCGAGTTGAGAGTTCAACTCTCAGGATGTTTCGGTCGACCGGGCCGGTCGACCGCTAGTGCCCAACGGTCACTTTTCTGACCGTTGGCGGTCGACCGGGCCGGTCGACCGACGCCTGTCAGAGCTGCCAGCTCAGCTCTAACGGCTAGTTTCTGTTTGGCCTATATAAACTCCATCTCTTTGGGGATTTTGGCCAAGTTTCTTAAGAGAAAAATTTCTGGTTTCTAGAGGTTTTAAAACAAGTTTTCAAAAGTGTTTGGGGCTTTAATTCTTCAATCTTTATTGTTTTAGGTTTTTGAAAAAATCAAAGAAAAGAATATTTTGGGAGATTTGTCTTGGTTTTCATTCTATATCTTTTGGAAGGATTTTCCCAAGTGATTTTCTTTGTTGCTAGTTTCCAAACACCTAGTTTCCACACTTGAGCTATCTTCTATCCTAAACTATTAGGATCTTGTTTTTGTGGAAAAAGATAAGAGAAAAGGAAAGAGAAGAGTTTGAGGTGTTTGTTGTAAACCTCTTTGTTGTAAACACCCTTTATTTGTGAATCCCTCTTCGGTAGAGGTGATCGGGTGATTGAGTTGTATCCCTCAAGTGTGAGGTGATAGTGTTGTTGTGAGCCTCTTCGGTAGAGGTGTTGTGGATTGTGGTTGTTGTAGCCTCGGTGGCTTTGTAAGTTGAGAGAGGAGTTAGGTACTCCTTATAGTGGATTGGGAATCCTACACGGTGGTGTAGGCGGGGATGTAGAGCAAGGTGCTCGAACCTCGAAACAAATCTCGTTGTTTGCGATTGCTCCCATTGTCTCTCTAACTCTCTCTCATTTACTTTGTGCAAAGCATCATACTCATATCATACCATATTTGCTTGTGTTGTGCATAATTCATATTGCCATATCATATATTGCTTGTGTTGTGCCTTGCATCTCTTATTGTCATATTTATTATATGCTTGGCTTGCTTGTGTGTGTATCACTTATACTCATCCAACAAGCTTCACATAGCGCCTCAACCCATATCTAGGGGAATCAAGAGGAGTTAGTCCAGAGCCTCGCAAGGGGAATTCGGCTACACTTGGTGGATTGTATTAAGTGTGTTGCAAGATTTGCATTAGCTTCCGCATTTAGCGCACTTAGTTTGCATTTAGTTTCTTAGATTAGCACTTACACCTATTCACCCCCCTCTAGGTGTTTTTCAATTGGTATCAGAGCTAGTGCTCCTGATACTTAGGCTTAACATCCTAGGAGTGATCCATTTGCTTGCTAATCTACATTTGCATTTGATTGTTTGCACATTTTAGTTTATACCATGGACTTCATGACCCCACCTAGTTTTGACCCTTCCAACATTGATGTTTGGAAGTATAGGATGTCCATGTACTAAAGACCCTAGGTTTGCATGTTTTCCTTGCGGCCACCAAGAGATGTTATCTTGGTGATTGCAATCATATAGGGGCCAATGCACAAGCCCTAGAGGCCATTAGAAGCACTCTTCCTAAAGATTATCTCTTATGTGTTTCTAATCTTGATTCCGCTTTTGCAGTGTGGAACAAGTTAACAACAACCACCAACACCTCCAAGCTTCAAGTCCAAATCCAAGAAGAGGAATCTAGTGGAGAATCCAACTCTATATGCTACATGGTCCAAGGAATGACTCCCTTGAGGTACACTCGGAAACTCCATTAAATAGTGATGATGATGCTAGTTCTTCAAATGATCATATTGATGCCCATGCTTTGAATGAAGAACTTTCAATTGTTTGTGAAAACTAATTGAAAAATATAAGATTTTGAAAAAGAAAAGTCTAGAAATTGAAAAGAAAATAAGTGTTTGCATTCTAGACTTGATTGTGTTTTGCAAGAAAAGGTTGAGGTCTTTAATGAAAGGGATTCATTGAGATCTCAATTGAAACTTGCACTAAAAGAAAATGAATTTTTAAAATCTAAAAATGATTGCCATGATCTTTTGAAGAAAAATGAAAACTTGTCTTCAAAGTTGATTTTGTTTTAAAGAGAATGTGGCTTTGAAAAATAAAATCATTTCTATTTCCAATGATTTAAATGTTTGCTTAGAGAAAAATTTGCTTTGCAAAATAAAATGGATGCACATGTTTGTCATGCTGGTGTAGCCTCTTCATCTAGTCTACCTAATGCATGTACCTCTTCTTCTAGAATTATTGATGATATTTGTATGTTAAAGAAGAGAGTAGATTGTTTGGGCTCCACTATGAGCCATGTGCCATGAACCACTCACGGTTGGAACCTTGGTTCGAAAGAAACAAGTTCCATCCTTTATGCATGCACACCCATCACGGCATACACATGCTTCACACGAACACCATCAACACAAGTATGCTCATGTGTACACATGTACACATTGTGGCCGAAAAGGTCATCTTGCTAAATTTTGCTATGATCGTTTACATGTTGAAAATTTAGCCAAGAAGTTTGTATGGGTTAGAGAAGGTACTAACCCCCATGACCCAACAAGATGTGGGTACCAAAGACCACCACCCCTAAAGTTTTTTGTAGGTGTGGGCTCTCACATGACGTGAGAGTGATGACACCTTGGAGTGGATGCGTTCCGTACCTAAAGGAAATCATATGGATGCATCACTTTCAGGGAAGAGTGTGGAGAGGACCACCAAGTTTTGGAGACAAGGAGAGTTGCCTTCTAGTTTTTGGTAACGATTCCTAACTCCGTATTATTTATTTACATGCTTTCATATTCATTTGTTTTATAGCATGTTTTCATTGTCTATGGATTAGTATGTACATGCCATGTTTATTAGATCCTTGACATACATGTATAGTATTTGAGACACACTTGCTTATATGAACCCATACTTAGTGTTCTCACTTATGTTTAAGCTATAATGTACATCATGAATCTAATACATGTGAATTTACATAATAATCATGTTTTAGTTTTATCATGATGATTTATTTTGTTTTTGATGCTTCATGTTTTGAATATATGTTTAGATGTTAGTTTTCATTAAGACTAGTTATATACTTGTACATAGAGTGGGCTACAAATAAATCTATATATGTTTTGGCTTGATTGCTTATTTGAACCATTAGATGTGCTTAGCTATTGCAAGGTTTCCTAGGTTTGTGAAGCAAATAAGGCAAATGGCACAAGAGGAAATGTCCATAGAAGAGAAGGCTCTAGCATGACATTGCATGGCTCAAGACTTCATTATGGCTTAGAGACTTCATTAGATTTGTTTTTAGTTTTATAGTTTTGTTAAAGAATAGTGAATAGGTTTGAAGCTCAAAATTCCTACACACAAGTTTTTGCACACATGTCTTTTCTAAAAATTTCTCCTATATATATATATACAAAATATTTTTAAATATAGTCTATTACTTATAAACTCAATTTTGTGTATTATACATAGTTCTGATCGAAACTATTTTGTAAACCATCAAAATCTCCTCAAAATCCTTTTCAAATTTCAATTTTTGACCTGAGGCGGTCGACCGGCCGGTCGACCGACTCTATGTCAGGTCAGATCGGTCGACCGACCGGTTGACCGGGATTCTGACCGTTGGGTGCGTGCATGTGTGCACGTTTCCCGATCGACCGGGCGGTCGACCGGACCCATTTCGGTCGACCGACCTTCGACCGACTGTAAGCCAGCAACTCTCTGTTTGTTGCGGTCGACCGTGGGCTGCAACGGCTCTATTTTTTTGAAACCCGGTCGACCGGCCGGTCGACCGAGGCTGTGTTTTTCAGCCTTAACGACTACTTTTTAAAACACGTTTTAAATCGTCCTTTTTGTCTCTAACGAGTTTAGGGGCTGTTTTCTGGGTCAAATACTTCCTAATTATCATTGTGTTAGTTTACCCTTTAATCCCTAACTCTATCCTATAAATAGGGGTGATTAGGGTTATGGTTTTTAACAACAATCATTTGCAAAAAAAAATATTCAAAGTTTAAAGGCTTTCAAAAGAGTTTTATTCTTAGTTTTTGTGCTGAAAAATCTCTCTCATTTCTGAAGTTTTGTTTCAAAGCTCTCGCAAAATTCATTTTCTTTTTCCACTTACAATACTAGAGCTTCAATCCTACTCATTGTTCTATAGGGCTTTTGTAAGGGAAAAGGAGTTTTCAAAAGAGAGTTTGTGGTCTTTTGATTATCAAGAGAATACTTGTACTTGAGATTGTGGAGTTGGGTACTCCGGTGTGATTGTAACTCTTTGTGAAGTTATAGTGGTTGGAAATCCTTCTGGGTGAAGGCGGGGACGTAGAGCTGGGTGCTCGAACCTCAGAAAAATTCTCGGTGTTTGCGTTTGGTTTACTTGCTTTAATTCCTTGCTTTATATTCATTGCTTTATTTACTTGCTCTACATATTCATTTCTACATTGTACTTGCTCTACATATTCATTGCTATATACACTTGTTTCATATTCATATTGTCGATCAAATACTCATACAACAAGATTGTAATACGCACCTCAAACTCTTATCTAGAGGAATCACGAGGAAGGAGTTCAGAGCCCTTCACGGGGTATTCGGCTTCTAGTCTTATTTTGGGTGATCGTTGTATCACAATTTTTAATTTGTGCATTGATTAGCATTATCACCTATTCAACCCCCCTCTAGGTGATTTCAGAAAATGAGGTCAAGATTGATTTTATGCTAATTCGACCGGGTGGTTCTTCTACTCCTACAAGGAAGGTGAGACGTGTGACCAGTCGCTCACGACTCTTATCTTTAAAAGACCCACTAAAGCTCATCCTTCTTTCTATCAGGATAAATTAAGACTCGGTTAGCCCAAGGAAGATAGTCAGGGCTAATCATTGTTACCCACGTGTTAGCGCAAGTATTGACCTAAGTACTCTCTGACTACCCTATAAATAGCACAAATTACGATATTCGTAGATACATCCGAATTAATCCCTTTGTTACGTGGATTGAGACTCAATCCATTCCCTGACTTATGGATAAAAAGGTTAGGGTTTAGGATCCATCCTGGCTACCTGACTTAGGTCATTTTTTGTTATGCCCCGATCCCGCGGGTACGGAGACGTTACTGCGACGTATATAGTAGGTTGAAAATACCCTCACATATATATGCTAAGCATCAGTACAGACAAAAATCAGAGTATGAAAGTACGTGGTGCATTATACATTCTAACTTATGAGTATAATTACAAAGTTATCACAGTATGTGACACAATATTACAAGAATATTACATCACCGAAAGGCGCAAATGCATGAATACAAGGAGATATACAATTATGAACAGTACAAAAGATGCTCACGAGTTACAAAAGAAAAACTCGGGAGACGAGCTGGGGGGCTGAAAGGATGGGGCTCCAAACAGTCTGTCAAAGATCCATACTTCCTCTGCGCATCTTTGGTTAGTAACCAGAAGAATCCACAAGCTCCAAGCTCCAGGATCTGAACATGCAGGTCCAGGGGCCCAACGAGTGGTGTGGTGAATGCCAAGTGGTGTGCAGGGATAAGCATACGCGTATCAATAAATCTGAATTAAGAAGCATGTATTGAAATCATGTCATGAGCATAGGCATACATGAGCAGGTAAGGAGATAGCTGATTGAGGTTTCACCTGCACACAAAAGTACAGAATTTCAGAACTTAGAATAAAGAGTGTCAGTACTCAATACTACCGCAATAGCAAGTGGCTATGCGGGTCGTGATCCACAAGGAGGAACTAGCGATGGAAGCTTTTTTTTAACAAGTTCTCTTTTAAGTTACATTCAATGGTTAAAGATCTTCTTTTAGTTCTTTAAAGGAAAAGAAAAAATAAGTTAAAGTTAAGTTAAAAAGAAAGTGGTAGATTGAGAAGATGAAGAAAATAGAAAATGGATATTTACAAAGAAATTAAAAAGAGTGATAAAAGAGTTGGTGTTGATGGTGTTGGTGATCTAAACTAAAGAATTAAAAGAAAAGAAAGAAAAGCTAAAAGAAATACTTACCTCCTCTGGTTGATGACTTATCTGGAACGCTTGCATGTTTTACCTTGCTTCGGAGGCGATCAACGCATAACCCATAAGATCGAGCTCAGTCCCCATTCGCATTACATCATCAAGACAAACAAGAATGAAATGATACGGAATCTTGAGGAGGAGAACATCATCATGAAATATCGGTGGCACTCACATAAACATGGCTATATTGATGCTTCTAGGTTCACTTGGACATTCATCAAAACCAAAAGAAAAAAGAAGAAATAGAAGAAGAACATATAAACAAGAAAAGTATGAAGATGTTACCTTTAATTACTTGTAGAAACGATGAAAGGAAGGAGGAGTTACATCGGTGTCACTCTCAACATAAGTCTCTCTCTCTTACTTACATGAATCTCTGTCTAACCTATGCTTACAAAAAAAATTAAAAAATTACATAAAAAGAAAATAAAAACCTACACTAAAAAGAATGAAAAACTGGCCTAAATTCTATCTCTGCTTGATCATTCCTCTTTACCTTTGAGATTGCAGGTATTTATAGGAGAAATATAGAGGGTAGAGGAGAATGAAGATAAGGGAAGCTGGCTATTTCTAAATTTAAATCCTCCCCTTTTCTCCAAACTTGATTTGATGTGGATATTCAGTCCTTGATCTACAGCTTGTTGGCGTATTGATTGCTGAATATAACTTATCAAATGACAGAATTAGAAATAGTGATCAATTTAAGAGTTACAGCCCTTTAAGTACTCTTTTTTGGATCATCTTGAATCATCAGATTTGAGTTTCGGTAGCGAAAGTTATGATTCAAATATTAAAATGTATCCAGTCAGAATCCGAGTCAAAATTGCTTCATCTCATTCATTGATCTTCTCTCTATCCATTTATCCCTTTGAATTTGGACTCTGTATTTAACGTTATCCTCGATTGATCTTTAGGTTTAACCACTTGATTCACCGAAAACTGAAATTAACTAACTGGATTGGGATCATTCTTCTCTAACCAAATAGATCTAGTTAAATCTGAATTTAACTGATATTTATTTGATTTTATCTTCTTTCTCCCCATGATTATCTTCTGCCAAATAGACATTTAAGATAAGAAATTTAGCAGATTTATTGCATGATAAATATGAAAATGTAATAAAGAATAATGCAATAAATGTCTGCAATCACACCCCCACACCTATCTTTTGCTCGTCCTCGAGCAAAACAACAAAACTAAATCAAAGATTGTTAGACCACTTTCGCGGGTCACGCGATTGCACTGAGCATGTGTAACAAGCCATTAAACTCTGAGTTCCCTCTAGAGGACGAGTTTTGACTCGTGAAGTTTTCAGTGGATGACACTCACAAAATCCATAAAGAAAGGAAACAAAATGTTAGTATTTTGAAAATACATTTTGAAAGAGAAGAATATTTGAAGTATTATTGTAAGAATTAAGTAATCTATAAGTTATAGGAAAACTGAATTTTCATTCTTAAGCTTAGTCTTAAGTCAAAAACTTGTTATCAACTAAGGCACGGAGTCAAACTGTATTTCTCATCTAATCTATTATTTTACCCTAAGTCATATGCACCTTTGTGATCGTGAAATTTTGACTAAGGGTTCTTTAACTCTAACTCTTATGCCTTATTTATTTATTTATTTTTCTTTTTTATTTTTTTCATTTTTGGTGATATTATTCCTTAGTTCTATTAGGCTTTCTAATCTGCCCATGTAAGAGCCTTTAATCGGTGACTCCCAAACCAAACGGTCTTCGAGCACCGGGTGAGAAAACACCCCAAGGACTTAAGGACTCGAGCAAACAAGGCCACAAAACTAAGGATTTTATTATATGAACCGCTTTTAGGTATGAATACTTATGCTTTATGAGGCACAAATACCCAGCTTAATCAGAGGATTTATATATATATATATATATATATATATATATATATATATATATATATATATATTTCTTTTTCTTTTTCTCCTTTTTTTTAAATAAGGTATAAGAATCTTTGTTTTAGAACCCTAAGTGTGTAAGTGTATAAAGCATGCATATATCATCAAGATAAAAATCAAAACTAAATTACTTTTTTAAATTTTCTTCCTAACCTTGAAAATCAAACAAATAATCTTATTTTGACCAAGTATTAAAAATCCTAATTATTATTCTCCTATTCCTTAAAATTGACATAATTTCTTACCAAAAATATATCAAAATATTGTTTCTATTTTCAAAAAGTTTTTAAAAGTAAATAAAATGTTAATTTTTTTAAAAAAGAAAACCTAAGTTATGTTAGAACCCTCCCCCACACCTATCTCATTCATTGTCCGTAATGTATGAATGCATAGATGCATGAAAAAGAAGAAAGGGAAGGAAACTATTACCTTATGGTGATGGTTCTGGTGGTGGTCTTATTAGGTCAAGCGTTGCTACCCAATCAAGATAATGTGGTGGTTTACATAACCACCTTTATTGACCTCTTTTCTATTTACATATTTACAGTCCCCAATATGAATAGGATCATGAAAGATCTTATCGTGAAACTTACTCCCTTTACATAACCAGTCTTGAAAAATCATCATAGAGTCATCATAGTCTATACCTATGTCCACCAAAAGAATGTGACTTGGTAGAATGGTTGACTTAGACTCAAGAATAATAGGTTCAGGAACCAATATTAACTCGAGAAAATCAACTTTGGGTTCGAGAGTTACTTTTGGTTCTAGAGTTGATTCCAAATTCAAGAATTAAAATTCACATTCTTTTCCCATCAATAAAATGTACTATCCAAAATTGGTGATTCTATTTCTAGATCTATAGGTGCGGGAATAAATATTTACTAGGAAATTGGTCCAAATTGGGTAAGAATATCAGAGTCAACATAGATTCGAAGATGGAAACCGAATCACAAAGTTGGGGATCGGGTTCACATTCATAATCAAGTTCAATCTCATTAAAATAAAAACTTGCCAATTCGTCTATGGGTTGATATTGGTCAAGTTTAAAGTTTTGTGGTGAAATTGAATCTTGTTCAAAGTCTTCAAGATATCATGATTCTTAATTTTCATCAATATGGCTAGAAGTGTCAAGGATAGTCAAAGATTGGGTAGGGAGAGTTCCCTTATTCCTACGTATATTTAACAATCTACTAAGTCTTTCCTTCTATCATATCGAATGGATCATTTTGGTATTGAATCATGATTTTCATACTCTTTTCTAAGTTGGTATGTTCTCCTCGAAAAATAGAGTAAGGATCTGTGATTTGAAAATTTTGACAGGATTTTGAGTCTTCTAAAATTTGAATTCGTCGCTCAAGCTCGTCTAAGGCTTCCATCCTCTTTTCTCAGTCAATTGATTCTTCTAATGGTTGTTCGAGAGAAGGATTATATGAAGTTGGATGTTGGTAGGGTGGTTGACAATATGACTCAGGGGAGTTGTATCACCATTGACTCTGTAAAGAGTAGTGATAATTATTCCAGTCTTGTTCATAGTATTGGAACTGAGGCATGTATTTGTTGGCCCAGAGCCTTTCACTCTAGTTTTGATGATGATTAACTCATGTAGTTATAAGTTTACTAATAATCTTGTGGTGTTTAGTTTCAGATATTTAACCAAGATATTAGTAGGTGATTAGCTTCAACAAAGGTGTTTTGGAGCTTTCACATGGTGATTCAAGAGACCGAGCGTCAAGTTCATATCTAGCACTCGTTTGGAGTCAAGCTCGGTGGATCACGTTTGGATCGAGTCGTCTTGAAGACAGAGTTTGTCAAGAAGACTTCGGTATATTATTTAGTTTAGTGTTTAGATCCATTTGTTAAAGATTAGATAGTGTGATATGCTCAAGTTCACAACACACACACTTGTTTAAGTTTCAAGTTTGGTTTTCATTTTTGGTTTAACCGATCTTGGTTTTCATGAATAGATTGAATCAACAAGTTTACATGGTTTAATGTATATTAGATTTGTTCTATATACATCTATGCTTCAACTATTTAAACAAACTTAGTTTTGATAACCTATTCATGTATCTAGGTTTTGTATTTTAACAAAACTTGTTTTCGGATTTATTGTCAAAATCATTGATATACTATATTTCATGTATATTGGATTATATCCATATACCATATGCCTCAAAGTTCTTTCAATATCATGTTTTTGTATTTGGATGAGTTTTGGACAAAACGGTTTTCCAATTGTAAAATCCTAGTTTTGGAAAATACGAGTTTTGGTTTTCGGCAAATTTTCCAAGTCACAAAAATGATTCAAATTAGTTGAAATATGTGTTGAATTTTTTCACACATGTTTGTATTTCAAATATAATACAAGAACTTATTTTTATGGAATTTTAGAGTTTTTATGGGATTTTATTTATGTTAAAAACCCAAGTTTTTCTGTCCCAGAGTTGTCAGACTGGCTGACTGCCGGTCGACCGGGCCGGTCGACCGCAGCAGTGAGCGGTCGACCGAGCCGGTCGACCGACGTGCACGTGTCACGAACTGCTCCATCTTGGTGCACTTGGGCTCATCTTGGACTCATTTGGGTTCAACCCATGTGGTGAGAGGTTCTAGAGTCTTCTTGGATGATATTGTAAATATTATGTAAAGGGGATATTCTCTAGAAGATTCCATTAGAGGAATATTCCATAGGAGATTCCTAGAGGATTCTAGAACAAGATATTTTGGGATGAATATAAGGAAGGTTCTAGATATTCTAGAAGCCTCCAATTCTAGAGAATTCTTGTACAAGCTCTTGCCTATAAATAGGGGCTAAGGGTGCTCATTTGTAATCATCAAGGAAAGCAAGAGTAAGCAATACAAGCTTCCACTTCTTCTCCAAGTGTTTTCTCTCTCTTAAATGAGTGAATTTGAGGGTTAGGCTGACTTAGCTTCGCTCCTAAGGAGAAAGAGCGAGTTAAGTGCCGCACGGGTTCGAGTGGTTCGAAGTCAAAAGAATCCGCCCGTGACAGTTGGTATCAGAGCTTGGTTCGGGAGTGATAATGTCGAGCTCCGATCTTCGTTCCGAGGTAGTTGGAGCTGTCGATCCAAAGGATGCCCCCAAGCCTCGTAGGGAGAAGTCCCGAGATGTCATGACGACGCTGGAGGCACGGTTAGCTAAGATGGAGCTTACCGTGGCGGATAAGCTGGAGACTTACGACGAGCGCATCGAGAAGCTAGAGTCTGTGGGAGACGAGCTTCAGGAG
Organism: Agave tequilana; assembly: GCA_038442645.1. Lineage (NCBI taxonomy): Eukaryota > Viridiplantae > Streptophyta > Magnoliopsida > Asparagales > Asparagaceae > Agave > Agave tequilana. The sequence goes on along the minus strand of JAVJIF010015515.1, from coordinate 11,412 downwards.
GAGATGCAGTCGGCCTTGAATTCCGCCGTCGACATGTTGCAGCAAGGGGACGCTTCCCTGAGGGAGGAGAACGCGGTTCTGCGGAATCACGTGGAGGTACTCTTGAAGGAGTTGGCCGAACTCAAGGGAAGGGTCGACCAACATGATGTCGCATTGGCAACTCGAGGTATGGTGTCGCATCCTCTTATGGCTAAAGATGTGCCCAAGCCGAAGCCTTACAAGGGGTCTCGGAATGCTCGGGAGATTGATAACTTCCTTTGGAGCATGGAAGTCTACTTCAATGCTGTCGGATTTCGAGATGATGCATCCAAAATTCAAGCTGTGCCTCTTTACCTTGAAGACATCGCTACGTTGTGGTGGCGGAGGCGATGTGAAGATATGAAGAAGGGCACGTGTTCCATCAACACATGGGAAGAGTTCAAGGCGGATCTTAAGCGACAGTTCTATCCGGAGAATGCCGAGGACGAGGCCCGAGGTAAACTCCGACGCCTTACTCAAAAGGTTCCATTCGTGATTATGTCAAAGAATTTTCAGAACTACTGCTGGAGATCCCCGACATGGGCGAGAAAGACTCCCTATTCTCGTTCATGGATGGCCTCTCTGGATGGGCCAAGATGGAACTAGAGAGGCGAGGAGTCCAAACCCTTGCCCAAGCCATGCAAGTAGCCGAGTCTCTTATCTAGTTCAAGAAGATGGGAGATTCATCCAAACCAAAAGACAAGAGAGGCAAGCCTGCTAAAGGTGGGGGAGAAAAGGAGAAACCATCTAAGGAGTTCCCACCTAAGCCAGCATTTGAGAAGGGAAAGTTCCGCGGCAACGCCAATGGAGGAAGCGATCGTCCGAAGAAGTTAGCATGCTACTTTTGCGGAGATCCCCACAAAGTCATGGACTGTCCTAAGAGGGCTAATCTCGCTGCTCTTGTCCAAAGAGAAGAAGAGAAGCAACCGGAGGAGACTAGACTCCACTCACTTCGTCTCCTCAATGCGATCAAGGCAAAGGTAGATGAAAGGCCTCGAGGGGCAATGTTCGTCGAGACAACCATTTCCGGTAAGACCTTCGAGGCCCTTCTAGATACTGGGGCTTCTCATCTTCTTATTTCAAGTGATGTTGCAAGCAAGTTGGGTCTTAAGATCTCTAAGGGAGGAGGCACCATTAAGGCCGTCAACTCTAGTCCCACTCCTATCGATGGCGTAGCTCACAAGGTGGATGTGAGCATAGGGGAGTGGCATGGCCAGGAGAACCTGACAGTCGTAACCATGGACGACTTCGATGTGGTGCTTGGCTTAGAGTTTCTGGACAAAGTGAAGGCCGTGTTGGTTCCCTACACCAACACCATGTGCATCCTTGAGGGGAAGGCGTGCACAGTTCAGATCAAACGGGAGAGTGTATCATCCAAAATGCTCTCGGCATTCCAGATATCCAAGGGAGTTCGACGTCATGAGCCGACCTTTCTTGCTACAATTAAGGTGGAGGAAGGCTCAAAGGAAGGAGAGGACGTGCCCAAGGAGATCCGAGGCGTCTTGGAAGCCTACAAGGACATCATGCCCGCCAGGCTGCCAAGCAGCTTCCACCTAGGAGAGAGGTGGACCACAAAATCGAGCTCGAGTCCGGAACTCGACCCCCGGCCATGGGTTCTTATCGCATGGCGCCACCAGAACTGGAAGAACTTCGAAAGCAGCTGAAGGAGTTGTTGGATGCCGGATATATTCGTCCGTCGAAGGCTCCCTATGGTGCACCAGTGCTCTTCCAGAAGAAGCACGATGGTTCGTTGCGGCTTTGCATCGACTACCGAGCGCTAAACAAGATCACGGTGAAAAACAAGTACCCTTATTCCTCTGATAGCGGACTTGTTCGACAGGTTGGGTCAAGCAAGATACTTTACCAAGCTTGACTTACGCTCGGGGTATTATCAAGTGCGGATTGCATAAGGAGATGAATCGAAGACCGCGTGCGTGACCAGGTACGGATCGTATGAGTTTCTAGTTATGCCATTTGGTCTCACCAACGCACCGGCCACATTCTGCACTCTGATGAATAAGGTGTTGGAGCCCTTCTTGGACCATTTTGTGGTGGTCTACCTGGACGATATTGTGGTTTATAGCCAGACCATGGACAAGCATGTGGAGCACTTGAGGCAGGTGTTCCAGGCCCTCAGAAGCAACGAGCTTTACGTGAAAAGGGAGAAGTGCTCGTTCGCACAAGAGGAGGTGATGTTCCTCGGCCACACCATTGGAAGAGGAAAGATTCGGATGGATCAAGCCAAGATCCAGGCCATATTAGAGTGGGAACCTCCTACCAAGGTGACGGAGCTGCGATCTTTCCTTGGCTTGGTAAACTACTATCGGAGGTTCATCAAGAGCTATTCGGCGATGGCTGCTCCACTTACCGACTTGCTGAAGAAGAATCGGGCTTGGGATTGGAGTTCGAAGTGCCAGGGGGCATTTGAGGCTTTGAAGAGAGCTGTGATGGAGGAACCAGTTCTCGCACTATCCGACTTCAGCAAGCCATATGAAGTGCACACCGACGCGAGTGACTTCGCGATTGGAGGGGTGTTGATGTAGGAAGGACACCCTGTGGCCTATGATAGTCGGAAGCTCAACGATACCGAGAGGCGGTATGCCGTACAGGAGAAGGAGATGACAGCTGTGGTTCACTGCCTTCGAGTATGGAGACACTACCTACTTGGTTCGAGGTTCGTGGTGAAGACGGATAATGTGGCCACCAGCTACTTCCAGACCCAAAAGAAGTTGTCTCCCAAGCAGGCGCGATGGCAAGACTTCCTAGCCGAGTTCGACTATGTGCTCGAGTACAAACCGGGAAGAATCAATTTAGTAGCAGATGCACTAAGTCGAAAGGCTGAGTTTGACGCTATGCTAAGTCATCCTCAGAGTCCCTTACTTGACCGCATCAAAGAAGGCTTGGCTCAGGACCCTACAGCCAAGAACATGATGGAATATGCTAAGGAGGGTAAGACTCGGAGGTTCTGGCTAGAAGGAGATCTGCTTTATACAAAGGGGAGGCGGTTGTACGTGCTGCTGTTCGGGAACCTGAGGAGGGAGCTTCTCAAGGAGTGTCATGACTCCCAGTGGGCAGGACATCCAGGTGTGCACCGTACTTTAGCTCTCACAGAAGAAAATTATTATTGGCCTCGCATGAGGGATGATGTTGAGGCTTATGTGAAGACTTGTCTTGTGTGCCAACAAGACAAGATAGAGCAAAGGGTACCGGCCGGATTGCTGGAACCACTACCGATTCCAGAGCGACCTTGGGAAAGCATCTCCATGGACTTCATCATGGGCTTACCCAAGTCCGAGGGGTGCAATATTATTATGGTGGTAGTCGACCGGTTCTCAAAGTATGGTATCTTCATTCCAGCTCCAGCCAAGTGTCCAGCCGAAGTAGCAGCCCCACTATTCCTGAAGCATGTGGTGAAGTATTGGGGTTTGCCGAAGACGATCGTGAGTGATCGAGATGGCCGCTTCACAGGCAGGTTCTGGACGGAGCTCTTCAAGCTCATGGGGTCGGACTTGAACTTCTCCACTAGCTTTCACCCTCAGACGGATGGCCAGACAGAGCGGGTGAATGGCTTGTTGGAGGTCTACCTGAGGCACTATGTGAGTGCCAACCAGCAGGATTGGGCGAAGCTTCTGGATATAGCCCAGTTCTCCTATAACCTACAGAGGAGTGAGTCTACCGGGAAGAGTCCGTTCGAGATCGTTACTGGACAACAGCCGCTCACTCCCAACTCCATTGCTATAGGCTATAAGGGAAATAGCTCGGCTGCCTACAAATTTGCTAAGGGATGGCAAGAGCAGAATGAACTGGCACGTTCGTGTCTAAACAAGGCGGCCAAGAGGATGAAGAAATGGGCTGATAAGAAGAGAAGACACGTGGAGTATCAGGTTGGTGACCTAGTACTTGTCAAGCTTTCTACTTTGGATCGGCACAAGGGACTACACAAGAGCTTGATAAGGAAGTATGAAGGCCTATTTTCGATTGAGAAAAGAGTGGGAAATGTAGCCTACAGGGTACAACTTCCCTCAACAGTGAAGTATTATCCGGTCTTTCATGTGAGCATGTTAAAGCCTTACCATAAGGACGCGGAAGATCTGGATCGTGGGAAATCCAGTCGAGCACCAGCAGGAATTCGCATGGAGTTCGACAAGGAAGCAGAGGAGATCATAGCGAACAGGATGGTTCGTGAAGCAAATAACCACCCGAGGTTGGAATACTTTGTGAAGTGGAAGGGATTGCCAGATAGCGAGAGCAGTTGGGAACCGGCACGAGCTCTTTGGCAGTTCGAGGACTTGATCAAGAAGTTCCATCAGGAGAAAACTCAGCGATGAGGGCATCGCTCGGATAGGTGGGGGAGAATGTCACGAACCGCTCCATCTTGGTGCACTTGGGCTCATCTTGGACTCATTTGGGTTCAACCCATGTGGTGAGAGGTTCTAGAGTCTTCTTGGATGATATTGTAAATATTATGTAAAGGGGATATTCTCTAGAAGATTCCATTAGAGGAATATTCCATAGGAGATTCCTAGAGGGTTCTAGAATAAGATATTTTGGGATGAATATAAGGAAGGTTCTAGATATTCTAGAAGCCTCCAATTCTAGAGAATTCTTGTACAAGCTCTTGCCTATAAATAGGGGCCAAGGGTGCTCATTTGTAATCATCAAGGAAAGCAAGAGTAAGCAATACAAGCTTCCACTTCTTCTCCAAGTATTTTCTCTCTCTTGAGTGAGTGAGTTTGAGGGTTAGGCTGACTTAGCTTCGCTCCTAAGGAGAAAGAGCGAGTTAAGTGCCGCACGGGTTCGAGTGGTTCGAAGTCAAAAGAATCCGCCCGTGACACACGCAGCCAAGTTGGGGAGGCCGGTCGACCGGGACGGTCGACCGCCAAGAGCTCTGCTCTCTGGAAAGCCTCCGGTCGACCGGGCGGTCGATCGGGCAGAGAGCACTGCTCTCTGTTTCCAGACTCAGTCGACCGAGCGGTCGACCGTCTAGAGAGCCGTTGCTCTCTGGATTTGGCACGGTCGACCGGGCGGTCGACTGCTGGGCTCAACGGTCAATTTTTTTGACCGTTGGCCGGTCGACCGGGAGGCCATTCTGGGCCTTTTCTTCTGCCAATGGGCAGATTCCAAGTGGGGGTTATATATACCCCATTTGAATTGGGTTTTGGTAAGAATTTGGAGAGCCAAAAATTTTCTACTCTCTAGTATTTTTATACAAGTTTCAAAAGAGTTTTAGAGCTTTAAAGATTTGATCTTTATTTTTTTTTAAAAGGGGTTGGAAAATCATTGAAAAGAAAATTCTTTGGGAATTGAATTGACCTTCATTTTCAATTCTATCTAGAGTTTTTCCCTAGAGTTTTTCTTTGAGTTTTTGATTTCCAAACTCTTTGTTTTCCACACTTGAGCCATATCTTCTATCCTATCTATTAGGATCTTTGTTTTGTGGAAAAATTAGTTTGTGGTTGTGGAAACCACCAAGTTGTAAACTTCCTTCATTGTGGTATCCCTCTAGTGAGAGGAGATTGATTTGGTACCCCTCTTTTGTGAGGTGATTGTGAAAGTTGTGCTTGGCTCCCTCTAGTGAGAGGTGGAGAGTGTGTTTAGCTGCCTCTAGTGAGAGGTGGAGTTTGTGTTGGAATCCCTCAAGTGTGAGGTGATTGATTTGTATTGGCTAAGTGCCTACCCCTCTTGTGTGAGGTGGTATTTGTGTTGGTTGTGCATTGCCTCTAGTGAGAGGTTGTATTGGTTGAGAGAGGAGTTGTGTACTCCCGATTATATTTGCCCTAAATCCTCAGTGGAGGTTCCCTATGTGGGAGTCCTGTGTGGACAAGTTAGTGGATTGGAAATCCTTCTGTGTGAAGGCGGGGACGTAGAGCTGTGTGCTCGAACCTCGAAACAAATCTCGGTGTTTGTGTTTGATCCATTGATTCTAACTCTCTCTCTCTTTTATATTGTTCCTTGCATCTATTCATATTGTCATATCATATTCATGCTTGGGTTGTTTGTGTGTGCCTCACTTGTGTCTAACCACGAGAGCTTCATATAGCACCTCAACTCTTATTCAGAGGAATCAAGAGGAGTTAGTTCAGAGCCCTTCACCGGAATTCGGCTACACTCATTGGTTACACTAAGTGTCTTGCAAATTTGTTTTTAAATTCCGCATTAGTTGACCATTAGATTAGCTAATCACCTATTCACCCCCCTCTAAGTGATTTCAATTAGTATCAGACCTACGCTCCTGATATTAGGTTTAACCACCTTGGAGTCTGATCTTGGTTTTGCTAATCTAGTATTTGCTTTTGCACACTTATATTGTTTACACACACTCATGGATTGCTTGACCCCTCCCATGTTTGATGTCTCCAACATTGACATGTGAAAATTTAGGATGTCCATGTATCTAAAAACCCTAGGCTTGCATGTCTTCCTTGCCGCTACCAAGAAATCCTATCTTGGTAATAGCAAGCATATAGAGGCCAATGCACAAGCCCTTGAGGCACTTAGAAGCACGCTTAACAAAGAATATCTTATGTTGGTTTCTAACTGTGATTCCGCCTTTGCAGTGTGGAACACATTGACCTCCTCCGAGCTTCAAACGCCCAACATTGTGGAGGATGAATCTAGTGGAGAATCCGAGCAACATTGTTACATGGTCCAAGGGAATGACTCCCTTGAGGTATACTCGGAAACTCAATTAGATGATGATGATGATGCTAGTTCTTCTAGTAATGATTTTATTGATGCCAATGCTTTGAATGAAAAACTCTCCATCGTTTGTGAAAAATTACTTGAAAAATATAACCTTTTGAAAAAGAAAACTTTTGGATTAAATCAAGAGAATAAAGATTTATTTTCAAGACTTGATTTGATTTTGCAAGAGAAGGAAGAGATTTCAAGTGAACGTGACTCACTTAAATCTCAACTAGACCTTGCCCTAAAAGAGAATGAAATTTTGAAAAATAAAAATGATTGTGAAAAGGTTTTGAAAAAAAATGAAGTTTTATCTTCAAAAGTTGATTTTGTTGTAAAAGAAAATGTTTTTTTGAAAAACAAAATTGATTTTATTTCAAAAGATTAGAAGGTTGCTTAAATGAAAATAAATCTTTGAAAAATGTTTTAGATTCACATGTTTGCCATGCTAGTGTAGCTTCACCTAGCACACCTATTGCATGCTCTACTTTATCTTCTAGTATTAAAATGATATAAATGTTTTGAAGAAAAGTGCTGATTGTTTGGGCTCCACTTTGAGCCATTGTGCTTTGAACCACTCACGCTTGGAATCCATGTTTCGCAAGAAACAAGTTCCATCTTTGCATGCACACAAACCACAGCATACACATGCTCCGCACGTTCATGTACACAACACTATGTATGCTCATGTGTACACTTGTACACATTGTGGACGTAAGGGCCACCTTGCTAAATTTTTCTATGATAAGATACATGATGAAAATTTAGCAACTAAATTTATTTGGGTTAGGAAAGGAGCTAACCCCCATGGACCCAAAAGAGTGTGGGTACCAAAGACCACCCCTATGCTATTTGATGTAGGTGTGGGCTCTCGCATGACGTGAGAGCGATGGTGCCTTGAGGTGGATGCGTTCCGAGCCTAAAGATGACTATTTGGATGCATCACTTTCAAGGGGAGTTTGGTGGAAGGACCACCATGGTTTGAAGACATGGAGATGTGTCCTATCAGTTTTAGTAACAATCTCTAACTCCCATTATGTTTGCACGCTTATTAGATCATACATTTGCAGCATGTCTTGTTTTAATGTTCATTATGTTAAATGCCATGTTTATTAGTCCTATGACATACATGATTAGTATCTGAGACGCTCATGTTTAATATAGACCCATACTGTGTGTTCTCACATTTGTTTAGCTAATATGTATATCATAGATCTATACATGTGCATTTACATAATGATCATATAAGTTTTTGTTTTGATTTCTATGCTTCATGTTTTGATTACATGTTTAGATGTTAGTTTTCATTAAAACTTAGGTATATACTTGTACAACTAGTGAGCCACAAATAGATTATTATATGTTTGTACTTGAAAGCTCATTTGTACTCATTAGATGTACTAGTATAGTCTAGTTTTGATGATTCATACATTTTGACTGGTATTACCATTTTGTACATGTTTTTCATGTTTGTATTTTTAACTTCATGTATATGTCTATCTTATCTAAACTATTAGTTATACATATACATCCTTTGAACCACTTGCCTTCATGCATATACTTTTGTGGGCTCGTTATGTTTGGATATGTATGTATACTTTAGTTTATACATGACATACATATACCTTGAAGAATTCTATTTTTGATGATTTTCATGTTTTAAGGAATTTCATATTTTGAGCTTGATTGTCTAGTTTCATGATGATGTTTTTCACATAACACTTGTACACTCACTTTATTTGATGTTTTCTCATGATTTTGTTTTCATGAGTATGATATATGCCTATATAGATTTTTGAGTGTTTAGTGATCATGTGATCTACATGTTTTTCATGAAATATAGTTTTGTTTTATTCCTTACTTGAAGGATTTCCTACTAGTTTATAAAGTTTTTCATATAACTAGTTCGTATTCTTCGTATGGTAGAGTTTTCAAACATACTATATTTTCAAACTTATTTTTGAAAACCCCTACCCATTCTAGGGCGGTTGGTTGGGCGACCATGCCTTGTATGCTCTTTATTGAAAATCTATTTAAACATGTGCATCAAATGGGTGGTAGGTAGTATGAGTTATACACTTGATCTTATTGTAGTTTCAATTGGTATCATTGGATCTTTTCAATTGGTATCACTATTGACATTCTTTTGTATACTCATATATGTTTTTATATATGTATGCTTACACTTCTAATAGTATCAATTTCGATTGGTATTTATCTTTCCATACATATATATATGATTTATTTGTGCTTACTATATCTCTATATCTTTGAGCACAAATTTTGGTTATGCTAAGCTTGATTTCTTAAATGCCTATTATATTTCAATTGATTATTTTTCAATTGGTATCCTATACAAGCTTATGCATATTTTCTATTGGTTTTTCATAAAGAGAGAGAAAATTCATGCTTTACATTTCAATTGGTATTTATATTTCAATTGGTATCTTTGTTTTACCCTTGGTATTCTACTCCCACACTTTATGATGAAAAATGTTAATGATTTTTATTTGGTATCATATGCTTCCTATGAAAAATACCTTCAATTGGTTTATGTTTTTCAAATTGGTATCAAAAGTATAAAATATTTTCAATTGGTACTAATTTTTACAATTGGTATCAAGACTATCCATATGTTTACCTTTTTTAATTGATATCAAAATTTTAGTTTGAATTCAAATGTGTTATTTACTTTCAATTGGTATTCTTCAAAAAAATTTGATTGGTTTGCCTATTTTTAATTGGTATCATGATGCACTTAATTGATATATTTTAAATTGGTATCATAATGGTTTGTTTTGATTTCACCCCTTTAAGTATTTTTGTTTCAGACAAAAAGGAGAGAACATTGTTTTATTATTTTCTTTGACCCCTTTGTTGATGATTGACAAAAAGAGGGAGAAGTATTCGAGTTTATATATGCATGTTTATTGTTTATATCAAAGTTTGTTTTATGTTTTGCTGTTTTGTTGATATTTTTATTGATTATCTTCCAATTGGTATCAAGGACTTCTATTGATTATCTTTCAATTGGTATCAAGAATTTTTTATTGATTGGTATCAAGAGATTTTTATTACTTTTATTGATAAAGTTTTAACATTGAAATTTTATTGGTATCAAGAGTAATTAATTAAGAACATGTTTATTTTAAAAAAGAAAAGGAATTTATTTTAAAAAGTTTGGTATCAAGAGCATGCTCATTTCATTGTTTTATGCATATTCATGTTCATCATTCATTGCATATATTTATTGTTTATTGCTATGCATGAGTTAAGGGGGAGCTTCTTTGAAGCTTAACTTTAATCCATGCATATATAACTCCATGAGTTTTGTCATCATCAAAAAGGGGGGAGATTGTTGGCCCAGAGGCCTTTCACTCTAGTTTTGATGATGATTAACTCATGTAGTTATAAGTTTACTAATAATCGTATGATGTTTAATTTCAGATATTTAACCAAGATATTAGTAGGTGATTAGCTTCAACAAAGGTGTTTTGGAGCTTTCACATGGTGATTCAAGAGCCCGAGCGTCAAGTTCATATCTAGCACTCGTTTGGAGTCAAGCTCGGTGGATCACGTTTGGATCGAGTCGTCTTGAAGACGGAGTTCGTCAAGAAGACTTCGGTATATTGTTTAGTTTAGTGTTTAGATCCATTTGTTAAAGATTACATAGTGTGATATGCTCAAGTTCATAACACATACACTTGTTTAAGTTTCATGTTTGGTTTTCAGTTTTTGGTTTAACCGATCTTGGTTTTCATGAATAGATTGAATCAACAAGTTTACATGGTTTAATGTATATTAGGTTTGTTCTATATACATCTATGCTTCAACTATTTAAACAAAATTAGTTTTGATAACCTATTCATGTATCTAGGTTTATTTTAACAAAACTTGTTTTCGGATTTATTGTCAAAATCATTGATATACTATATTTCATGTATATTGGATTATATCCATATACCATATGCCTCAAAGTTGTTTCAATATCATGTTTTTGTATTTGGATGAGTTTTGGACAAAACGGTTTTCCAATTGTAAAATCCTAGTTTTGGAAAATACGAGTTTTGGTTTTCGGCAAATTTTTCAAGTCACAAAAATGGTTCAAATTAGTTGAAATATGTGTTGAATTTTTTCACACATGTTTGTATTTCAAATATAATGCAAGAACTTATTTTTGTGGAATTTTAGAGTTTTTATGGGATTTTATTTATGTTAAAAACCCAAGTTTTTCTGTCCCAGAATTGTCAGACTGGCTGACTGCCGGTCGACCGCAGCAGTGAGCGGTCGACCGAGCCGGTTGACCGACGTGCACGCAGCCAAGCTGGGGAGGCCGGTCGACCGGGACGGTCGACCGCCAGAGAGCTCTTCTCTCTGGAAAGCCTCCGGTCGACCGGGCAGAGAGCACTGCTCTCTGTTTCCGGACTCGGTCGACCGAGCGGTCGACCGGCCAGAGAGCCGTTGCTCTCTGGATCTGGCACGGTCGACCGGGCGGTCGACAGCTGGGCTCAACGGTCACTTTTTTGACCGTGGGCCGTCGACCGCCGGTCGATCGGAAGGCCATTCTGGGGCCTTTTCTTCTGCCAACGGGCAGATTCCAAGTGGGGGTTATATATACCCCATTTGAATTGGGTTTTGGTAAGAATTTGGAGAGCCATAAATTTTCTACTCTCTAGTATTTTTATGCAAGTTTCAAAAGAGTTTTAGAGA
>JAVJIF010015514.1:0-105414 GCA_038442645.1 Agave tequilana | reverse complement strand
TCTCATCTTCTTGACTTGGTCCAAATACAATCCACCGAGCTCATTTCTAGATGTGTTCTTGATGCTAGGCTCATGAATCAACCGGTGCTAGCTTCCAATTGTCTTTAAATCCTTGTTGAAGCTCCACACCTACTAAGATCTTGATAATGAATCTGTCACTAATTAAACACAAGATCATTAGTAATCATAACTTCATGAGTTGATCATCATCAAAACTAAAGTGATAGGCCTTTGGGCCAACAGAGCTGGGTGCTCGAACCTCGATAACAATTCTCGGTGTTTGCGTTTGTTTACTTGCTCTTATTTCTTGCTCTATTTTCATTGCTCTTATTACTGTTCTCTACATTCATTGCTATATTCAATTGCTTTGTGAGATTGTTGCATCATAATTTTAAATTGTGCATTGATTAGCATTATCACCTATTCACCCCCCCTCTAGGTGATTTTCAATGGTATCAGAGCTTGGACTCTAGGTTTGGCTTAACATCCATAGAGAGATCCTTAAACTTGCTAATCAACATTTGCATTCATCCATTCATTCACTAGTAAACATGGCCGACAATATCAAAACCCCTCCTAAATTTGATGGACTCAATTTCCCTATTTGGAAGGTTAGGATGACTTCTTTTTGCAATCTTTAGGTAGCTAGGTAGCTAAATCCTTGACCAAACCCTATGTAGTACCCAATAGTGATGAGAGCACTTGGACTGACTTCACTTTAGAGAATATGAGGCTAACTCCAAGGCCCAAAACTCCCTATTAACTGCCTTGAATGAGGATGACCTTACACGGGTAATTCATTGCCAATCTGCCTATGAGATTTGGCAACATTTATTGATCACACACGAGGGGACTTCACAAGTTAAGAGAGCTAAGATAGATCTCTTAAGGTCCCAATATGAATCCTTAAAATGATTGATGAAGAATCTATTGATTGTATGATTACTAGATTTACTAAAATCACCAATGCTCTTTCTTCTTAGGTGATGACATCTCCAATGACCAAAAGGTGCGAAAAGTGATTCGGGCACTTCCTACATCATGGGAGATCAAGGCCACCACCTTGAAAGAATTGAACGACAAGGATGAGATGGACCTCATTAGTCTCATTGGGAACTTAAAAACCCATGAGATGGAAAAGAAAGCAAGAGAAGAGGCCGCTCCACTAAAGAAGAAATCCATAGCCTTCAAGTCTTCATCCTCTCTTGAAGACGATGAAGAAGATGAAGAGAAGATGAGGAGCTATCACTACTTGTTCGCAATGTGAAGAGAATGTACCGGAGGAACAAGCTCAACTCCGAAGAAAATTTGAAGGCAAAGAGGAGAGAAGAATTATATGCTACAATTGTCGAAAACCCGGACATATCATGGCCGATTGCCTGGAATTCAAGAAGAAGATGACGTCCTCCTTCAAGCCAAAGAAACCAGAAGAAAAGAAAGCGTACAAGGCAACTTGGGATTCGGAAAGCGAGTCCGAAGAAGAGGTGGATACGGCAAACATGTGTGTTCATGGAAAAACACACCAAGGTAACCCTCAAACCTCTTGATGATGAGATGATGAATAAGTCAAGAAGATCTTGTTCATGCCTTTGTTGAACTTTCAGAAACCTATGATAATAAAAGATTGAATGCTCTAAATTGAAAAAGGAAGTTGCTTTCCTTAAAAATCAACTTGCCATTATTTCTAAAGAAAAAGATGAAATTTCTTCAAATCTCATTTCTACCAAAATGAATTTAGTGCTTACAAGTTGCTTGTAAAGCAAAATTTCCTAAGATTGATGAAAAGAAATTTCTTCTTTAAAATTAGAATTGTTGATTTTGAAAAGACTTTAAGGATTGTGCTTTTAACACTAAGAAACTTGAAGAAATATTTTCTAAAAAGCACACCTCTCATGCTAAGATTCCTCATGCTCACACTACACATAACACTTCTCATGCTAAATCTTTTCATGCTCACAATTCTCATGCTCACAAATCACACACTCACTATGTTTTTAAATATGGTAGAGTGTATAGATGCACATATTGTGGTAAGAATAGACATTTGGCTAAATTTTGTTATGACCTAATAAATAGAACCAATAATCTTGTTTGGGTTAATGAAACTAACTCTTTAGGACCCAAGAAAATGTGGGTACCAAAATCAAGTCCTAAATTATTTGATGTAGGTACACACCAAGGCTCCAAGACGTAGGGAGCGGTGGTACCTTGATAGTGGTTGTTCAAGAACATGACGTGGGACATCAATAACTTTACAACCCTATCAAGGTACGAGGAAGGTGGCTCCGTCACCTTCAGGGATGACTCCAAAGGCACTATCATCGGTATAGGTAACATTCAAATTGGTGCATCTCCTATTATAGAAAATGTTGTACTTGTTGATGGTTTAAAGCATAATGCTTAGCATTAATCAATTTTGTGACCGTGGTCTTAAGGTGTTTTTGATGATTCTTCTTGCAAGATTTTTGATGTTAAAACCAATGATTGTATTCTCACCGGTTTTCGTGATGATAATGTTTATATCATTGACATGCTTAATGTGGAATGTTCTACTAAATGCTTAAATGCTTTTGATGAAAATTCTTGGCTTTGGCATAGAAGATTAGGACATGCATCTTTTGACCATCTTTCTAGGATTAATTCTAAGGAATTGGTGAAGGGTATACCTTACTTGAAATTTGAGAAAGACCGCATTTGTGGTGCGTGCCAACTTGGGAAACAAACAAGTCTTCCTTCAAACCAATCAAGGATATCATGTCAACTAGGTCTTTAGAATTAATTCATATGGATCTTTTTGGACCTACTAAAACTAAGAGCTTAAATGGTAGTAGATTTGCATTTTTGTTTAGTTGATGATTTTTCCCGTTTCACTTGGTTTTCTGCTTGGAACACAAAGGTCCACCTTTCTCGTTTTAAGATTTTTGAAAAAGAGTTGAAAAGAAAAGGGTTTTTCGATTTTGAGAATAAGGAGTGATAGAGGTGGTGAGTTTGTTAACCAACTCTTCATGACTTATTGTGATGAAAAGGGAATTAAGCATGAAATGTCTTGTCCTAGAACTCCACAACAAAATGGAGTTGTAGAAAAAAAATAGAACACTTCAAGAGATGGCTAGGACAATGATAAGTGAGTACGACCTCCCTCAATATCTATGGGCCGATGCCGTAAACACCGCATGCTATATATCAAATCATATTTATTATGAAAAATTCTTCCAAAACATCTTTTGAAATGTATCATTTTAGAAAACCTAATGTTGCATATTTCAAAGTTTTTGGATGCAAGTGTTTTGTTTTGAACACTAAAGATAACTTGGGTAAATTGATGCTAAGGCTTATGAAGCAATCTTTGTTGGATATTCTACAACTAGCAAAGCTTATAGAGTATTCAATAGATCTTCACTTACCATTGAAGAATCCATGCATGTTAAATTTGAAGAATCTAATGTGTTTGTTGAGAATGTTGTAGAGATTGAACCATTAGGTGATAACATGGAGAGACTATCCTTGAAGGACTCACCCGCTCAAGATGATAAGCAAGAACAAATTGGTGACGTTCAAGAGGATAAAGAGGAAATCTCTCAACCGCTTCCTAAAGCTTGGAGATATGCCACAAATCATCCCAAGGAGCTCATCTTAGGTGATGCATCTAAAGGGGTAACAACTCGCTCCAAACTTCATGACCTATGTGGTAACTTTGCTTTCATTTCTCATTTTGAACCCAAAAGCATCCTCGAAGCCGAGGCGGACTCATATTGGTTGCTAGCCATGCAAGAGGAACTCAATCAATTTGAGCGCAACGAAGTTTGGCACCTTGTTCCTAGGCCCCACGATAGACCAATAATTGGTACTAAGTGGATCTTTAGGAATAAGATGGATGAGTCCGGAAATGTGATTAGGAATAAGGCTAGGTTAGTGCCCAAGGTTACACTCAAGTTGAGGGAATTGACTTTGAGGAGACCTTTGCACCCGTAGCACGGCTTGAAGCCATACGGATGACACTAGCTTTTGCATCCTTCAAAAATTTAAACTTTTTCAAATGGATGTGAAAAGTGCATTTTGAATGGTTTTATAAATGAAGAAGTTTATGTTGCTCAACTTCCGGTTTTATTGATCATGTCATCCCGATTTTGTTTTTAAACTTGATAAAGCTTTGTATGGATTGAAACAAGCTCCAAGAGCTTGGTATGAAAGGCTTTCTAGTTTTCTCATTTCAAATGATTTTATTAAGGCAAAGTAGACACAACTCTTTTTACTAAGCATGTTGAGAATGATATTTTAATTGTGCAAATTTATGTTGATGATATAATTTTTGGATCTACTAATGAGCTTTTGTGCAAGGATTTGAAAAGGTAATGCAACTAGAGTTTGAAATGTCTTCCATGGGTGAGCTTAATTTCTTCCTTGACTCCAAATCAAGCAATTGCAAGACGGAACCTTCATTAACCAAGCCAAGTACGCAAAGGAGCTAGTAAAGAAGTTTGGGCTTGAAGGATCAAAGGCTTGCAACACTCCAATGGCAACTACAACCAAGCTTGATAAGGACGAACAAGGTAAAAATGTTGATATTAAATTATATAGAAGCATGATAGGAAGTCTTTTATATTTGACGGCAAGTAGGCCGGATATCATGTTTGGTGTGTGTCTTTGTGCTAGATTTCAATCGTGTCCTAAAGAGTCTCATCTTATTGCGGTAAAACGCATTATTCGTTATATTAAGGGCACAATTGGAATGGGTCTTTGGTATCCGAAAACTATAGATTTTTCTATGACTAGTTATTCGGATGCCGACTATGCGGGTTGTAGAGTAGATAGAAAGAGTACTAGTGGGACATGTCAATTTCTTGGTAATTGTCTTGTTTCATGGTCCTCTAGGAAACAAAATTCCGTAGCTCTCTCAACCGCCGAGGCGGAGTATGTTGCCGCGGGGGCCTGTTGTGCACAAGTCTTTGGATGAAACATACTCTCCTTGATTTTGATTTGCACTTTGATCATATAAAAATATTTTGTGATAATACTAGTACTATACACATGACCAAAAATGCAAATCAACATAGTAAGACCAAGCACATTGAAATTAGATATCACTTTCTTAGAGATCATTTTGAGAAAGGTGATATAGATATTGATTATGTTTCCACGGATTTACAACTAGCCGATATTTTCACTAACCTCTTGATTTTGCTAGATTTTCGTTTATTTGTGGAGAACTTAATGTTTGTATTATTGAATAAACATGTTTTCATAACCCTTTTTGATGTATGACAAAAAGGGGGAGAATAAGTTTACATGGACAAAAATAAGTTCATTTGGTCTTGGTTCCATATGAATTTATATGTTTTGTTGTTTTGTTTTGTTTTTATGAGTTTTTGTGTTTTAAATAAATTCTTGTGTTTTAGTTGTTTTTGGTATTTTTGTATCAAGAGCAATTTTGTGTTTTTTTATATATATTTGTTTTAATTGGTTTCAATAATTGGTGCATCATTTCAATTATTGGCATCTAGAGCATACTCTTGTGTTTTAAGTATAGCATAATTTGAGGGGGAGTTTTCTCCTACCCTATATTTTGTTAATAGCCTATTTGTTTTGTCATCATCAAAAAGGGGGAGATTGTTGGCCCAAGAGGTTACACTCTCAAATTGTTTTATGTTTTGATGATGACAAACCAAATATGAGCTATTTGGTACTAACAAGTTTGTTAAGATAAGTTTCAGGTTTGTACCATGTTTAGAGTCCATTCGCTTAGCTATTGCAAGAACTTCTAAATTCCACAAAAGCAAGGAAGGCAAATTGCACATCAAGGAAGGATCATAGAAGAGAAGGCACTAGCAAGGCATTGGATGGCTCAAAGACTTGAAGATAGCTCAAGAAGTCTTCATGTAATTTGTTTTTCAGTTTATAGTATGTTAAAGAATAGTGGATAGGTTTGAAGCTCTATCACACACGTTTTTGCGCACATGCTCATTCCAAAATAATTTCTTATAAATTATACAAAAAATATTTTGCATACAAGATTTTGCCTACAGATATATATTTATGTTTTATACTAATCCCTGTTCAAAAGTATTTTTGATAAATCGAAATCCTCTTTTATTTCTTTTTAAATTTGGCTTTTTGACCTGATCCGGTCGACCGGGTCGGTCGACCGAGCCTTTGTCAGTCTGGTCCGGTCGACCGACCAGTCGACCGAAGTCCTGGCAGATGCACGTATCCGTGCACGTCTGTCGGTCGACCGGGGCGGTCGACCGGACTATTTATTTTTTGTCACAGTTTGTATCAGTCGACCGGGTCGGTCGACCGATAGCCTGTAACGGTCAAATTTTTATACTACCGGTCGACCGGCCCGGTCGACCGATCCGACCGTTTGAACAGTAACGGGCAGATTTTTAAGTGCTGTTTATTTTTGTCTTTTGTATTTAAAAATCCGTTTAAGGATATATTTTGATCTAATTACCTCCTAAACATCAGTAAATATGTTTTATCCCTAAACCCTAGCCCTCTCCTATAAATAGGGGTGTTTGGGGAGAGATTGTTACAACAACAATCTTTGCAAAATTCAAAAGTTAAGGCTTTCAAAGTTCTTGGTTTTTGAGCTAAATTCTCTCAATTTCTGAAAGGTTTTCAAAAGTTTTTCTCTGATTTCAAATTCTTTTCCTTACACACAAAAGAGCTTCATTCCTACTCAATATTCTCTAAGGACCTTTGTAAGGGAAGAGATATTTGAAGAGAGAGTTTGTGGTCTTTTGACTACCAAGGAATTTCTGTACTGAGATTGTGGAGTTGGGTACTCCATTGTAATGAGATCTTTGTGTTAGTGGAAGTAGCTAGAATCCTTCTGGGGAGGCGGGGAGTAGAGCTGGGTGCTCGAACCTCGATAACATATCTTTGTGCTTGCGATTGGTTTACATTCTTGCAATTCTTACTCTATTTTGCTTGCTCTTATTATTTACTCATCATATTCATTGTCATACTTACTTGCTAGCATTCATCTTGTGATTGTTGTAGCTTTAAATTTTTTATTTGCCCTTGATTAGCATTGTCACCTATTCACCCCCCTCTAGTGACTTTTCAATGCATAGTATAAAGCAGTAAAATACATATAAACATGGAATAAAATACATGTCGACCCGACGAAGCGGGGAACCCAAATGGAGGCGAGGACACTCGCCTAAATCTCCGGAAGAACCGAAAACTCTGAAATCCATGAAACTCGAGTACGCGCCATAAATATAATAAGTGAAGAGGAGAGAGAAAGAGTTAGAGAGAGAAAGAGAGAGGAAAACTAGAGAGAGAAGTATATGGAAGGAGAGAGTGCACAGGGAGACGCGGGTTTTGAGAGTGAGACGCGGGAGTCGCAGACGCGGGAGTCACAGACGCGGGAATCGCGTTGCAAAGGTACCACAAACGCGGGGTTCGAGAACCGCGTTCAAGTCAGGACACGAGAAGAACGCGGACGCGGTCATGGGTTCCTCGTCGCGTTAGCATGAGAAGAACACAGACGCGGGCATTAGCTCCGCGTCGTGCAGACATGAAAGGGACACAGACGCGGGCATGGACTCCGCGTTGCGTCGGTACAAGAACGCGAAGGCCGCGTTTAAACAGATGCCAAGAACGCGAAGATCCGCGTTAAGGCGTTGCCTGGACGCGGGGGTGAGATCCGCGTTAGCAATATACAGAGAGGAGAAGGGAGAGAGAAAGGGAAAGGTGCTTGCTTTGGTGGTGGTGTTATTTGGTGGAGGAGTTGGATTTTGATAAAGTAATGAAAAAGAAGGTGAAGGAGGTGATGTTTGGAGGTTGAAGTAGTGGAGATGGAGGTGGTGTTGTGATGGTGAAAGTGATGGTGGAAGTGAAGATGGTGGTGGAAAATAGTAGAGGTGATGGTGATGTTAGTTGTTGTCGTTGTAATCGTCACCGTAATGATTACCGGAATAATCGCGAACGATTACCGGAATAATCATCAGAGATATTACCGACGAAGAAGAGCTCGGCCCCAATCCAAAGGAGGTGGCCGGCTCTTGATGTGGTGATGGAGTGGTGGTTTTGTGGAGGGTTTTGATGGTGGTGGTATTTTGGAGAAGGTAAAGGAGAAGGTGGAGGCTTTGGTGGAGTTGTTGAAGTTGTGGTGCTTTAAATGGAGATGGAGGAGGAAGAAGATGAAGGTAGGAAGTTGGAGAAGTTGTAGTAGTTGTTGTTGTGGTGGAGATGAAGGAGGAGTTGGTGGTGGTTAAGGTGTTGGTGAAGAGAAAATGAAGTTGAAAGATGAAGGAAAGGTTATATAGGAATTGAATTTGTGAAGGTAATGTAAAAAGTGTTTAGAGAGGGGTTTTTTTGTAAAATGGAGGGATTAGGTGGCTCTCTTGGCCGGCCATGGTGATGGGAGAGGAGTTTGAGATATTTTGGAGAAGATATTTTTGGTGGAGGAGATATTTTTGGTGGAAAGTTGTAGAAAGTAATGGAAGAATGGAGAATTTGGTGGAAGGAAAAGGAAGGAAAGAAAAAGGAAAAAAGGAAAATAAATTAAAAAAGTAAGATACTCTTGGAAGAAAAGGGAAAATAATTAGAGTAGCGGATTCCCGGGATTCGGTTGCGGATGCGGAAAACTTTCGGAAAAATACCGAAATCGTCCGAAAATCAAGTATCTCGGAACGACCCGCAAAAATTCTCAAAAATCAAGAATATTATTCTAAGAATCACAGTGAAATTCGTTTCAAGAAATTATTTATAGTTTTTAATTAAAAATCCTGCAATCGGCCGCCAATATCGGTCGACACCAAATCTGGCAGAAATCTGATAAATTCTGAAAATTCCAAAAAATGAATTAAGATAGTAAATATTATTCTAAACAAATATGGGAAAGCGGTTTCTCAAAATTTGACTCCATTTGTAAATTAAAAATCCAGGAATCGGTCAGCGGTGCTGGTCGACACCGGTTTTGAAGATTTTCCATTTAATTCAGGAAAATTCCAGAAAATCATAGAAAATCTAAAATATTGGAAAATGATGTTTGAAATAGAAATCGGTCAAATCTGACTAGCGGAAAGACCAAATTGAGTAAGACACTAGGATCGGGTCCTGGTTCAGAGAAGAGCAGACTCTGAGTCCACGAATCCGGATCCAAGACAAAACGATCATATAAATAATTCATAATACAAAATAAATACAGGAAGTAAATCGAAAAATACGATCAAAAATACGAATACGCAACTAGGTACGTATTCTGGGAGTGGGGTGTTACATTCCATCCACCTTACAAAAAATTGCGTCATCGCAATTTCGATAAGGGGTAAAATGAACACAAAGGGGACATGGGTGGAATTTATACCATTCAAGATATGAAATACTATAGGTAGGGCTCTCAAGTTGACGAAACAGTAATCAGAATATAGATATCTTCTGCACCTCTGGCTGTATAAGTTTTTGAACGGTACCAAATAATACTGATCTGATGTCGTTACTTTGCAATAGAGTTGGATACTTGATAGCCCTCCGAGAATAAGCCAGAATACTGAAGATATAGGAAACCCTGATAGTCATGAGCATAATAAAGAAGACCGATAATTGAGAATTCTGAATATCAGGCATCAATCACTCTGAAAGATATAGCCGAGAATGTAGAATATCCGTAGAGAATTCCGACTATTGACTCCTGAAAGATAACCCGATTAGGATCAATCCTGAGAATACCCGAACTTCAAAGAGTTGGCCAAAGAGATCGTATAATCGCTTCATTCAGAACCAGCCGCTACTTCTCTAGTCTATTCATATCTTAAGTTGGTATAAAGGCTTTGAAAAACAAAAACAGGGGAAAGATGGAAGGGGTTAGGAATCAAAGGAAGGATGATCAAGAATGAATAGATAACTCTGTACTTGTAGTTGGACTGTATAACCAGGACTCATGCATTCCAGTTGCAAATTTCTTTACCATTAATTTGCCGTCTGGACGTACTGAGGATGTAGAACCTAGGCTCTGATACCATCCAGTAACGCCCCGATCCTGCGGGTACGGAGACGTTACTGCAACGTATATACGCAGGTCAGAAATACCCTCACGTATATACGCTAAGCATCAGTACAGGCAAGAATCAGAGTACGGAAGCAAGTGGTGCATTATACATTCCAACACATGAATACAATTACAAAGTTATCACCAGAGGTGATCCAATATTACATGAATATTACATCACTGATATGCGCAATCGCGAGATTACAAAGATATGTACATGTATGAACAGTACAAAAGGCACTCACGAGTTTACAAAAGGAAAACTCGAGAGGCACACAGGGGGCCTGGAAGGATAGAGCTTCAGATGGTCTGCTGGAGATCCATGCTACCGCTACGCCACTCTGATCAACAACTGGGGGAATCCACACGCTCCAAGCTCCATGACCTGGACATGAGAATCCAGGGGAGTCAGATAGAACTCCCCAGGCGAGTGGTGAGGCAAAAGCCAGATGGCGTGCAACGATAAGCACATGTGTATCGATAAAACTGAATCATAAGCATGCATTGAAAACCGTGTCGTGAGCATAAGCATGTGTAGGCAGGTAGATATATAACAAGTGATATCAAGCAGGAAGTACTCATGGTATGGTAAGATAGGAACATGAGACTGATGGAATGGAACACAAGGAATAAAGCAGGGTATGAGCAGCGAATATGATAATAATCATTAAACCGAAAATCCGATGTAAAATCCAATGAAAGCATTCGTGGCAAATCACACAACGGTCATAACAGGAGTACATAACAGGCATAACATGAATCATAACAAGCATAACGGGAGTTCATAACAGGCATAACAGGATACATTGTTGGCATCTTTTATTATTATTACTCGTCTGACCCATATATCTAGGTATGTGTCCTGGTGTACATCCCAACACACATACATCCATATATAAGCAAGCCAAGGTTCGTTACTGGAAGCTGATGAAGAACTGATAGCTCATACTTATAGTAGTTCCCGTCCGCCCAGGACACAGCCATTTGGGGGCCTGAAATCCCCCTAACATGCATCTTCTGGGGGCCTGAAATCCCCCTAACACGAATCGTCAGTTTTGGTATTCCACTACTATAAGCAAGGCACCATACTGGCATTCATCACTTCCTCCCATTCCCCGTGCAAGTTATCCTTTGTAAAGAGTAGGAACATAACTGGTCATAACAAGAGATCAGGTACAGGCAGGAGATGGCCCTACAGATTCAAGAGTGGCCCCCACAGATTCAAGAGGTAGCCCCACCACGTGTGTGGTGTGGCACTTTGTTCCATGTGGCACTTTGCTCTGAGGGGAATGGATTCTAGAGGTGGCCCCCACAGATTCAAGAGGTGGCCCCCACCACTTGTGTGGTGTGGCACTTTGCTCCGTGTGGCACTTATTTCCATTCAGGATCCGCCGGGAACTGGTGGTATAACATGAGTCAGTGTCAAGTAGTAGCATGACGGGTATCAGATGTTAACACATCATTTGTCAGGTGATACAAACAGGTGTTAATTAGTAGCATGTAAATGACAAGCATGAAGCAATGGTATGGCAAGTATTAACATATCAGGAAATACATGGCATGATGATAGAGTAGTAGCTGAGCACAACCAAGCGGAGCTGAGCAAGCTGGAGTGTACAGACAGCAAACAGTATTTAACATTGGAGCGTCTGGCAAGGTTACCGGGACAACTCGGCTTGAAGTGCGAGTAAGAAATCCGGCAGCATCCCGCCTAGACGAATCTAGTGGTAAAGTGCTGAGCGCTGATCATGATAACCAGGCGGAGCTGAGAGACCTGACGGTCCCAATCACTTCCTTTCGAGATAGTGAGAGACCGGAGGCTGAAGGCTGAGGGACCAAGAACGCCCAGGGTTTAAGCGCACTCTCGGTGGCTACCAGCCATCCCAGGAGTGGGCAGAAACCCAGAGTTCAACGACCACGAAGGGTCGGCCACGCATAGTATAAAGTAGTAAAATACATATAAACATGGAATAAAATACATGTCGACCCGACGAAGCGGGAAACCCAAATGGAGGCGAGGACACTCGCCTAAATCTCCAGAAGAACCGAAAACTCTGAAATCCATGAAACTCGCGTACGCGCCATAAATATAATAAGTAAAGAGGAGAGAGAAAGAGTTAGAGAGAGAAAGAGAGAGGAAAACTAGAGAGAGAAGTATATGGAAGGAGAGAGTGCACAGGGAGACGCGGGTTTTGAGAGTGAGACGCGGGAGTCGCAGACGCGGGAGTCGCAGACGCGGGAATCGCGTTGCAAAGGTGCCACAAACGCGGGGTTCGAGACCCGCGTTCAAGTCAGGACACGAGAAGAACGCGGACGCGGTCATGGGTTCCTCGTCGCGTTAGCATGAGAAGAACACAGACGCGGGCATTAGCTCCGCGTCGTGCAGACATGAAAGGGACACAGACGCGGGCATGGACTCCGCGTTGCGTCGGTACAAAAACGCGAAGGCCGCATTTAAACAGATGCCAAGAACGCGAAGATCCGCGTTAAGGCGTTGCCTGGACGCGGGGGTGAGATCCGCGTCAGCAATATACAGAGAGGAGAAGGGAGAGAGAAAGGGAAAGGTGCTTGCTTTGGTGGTGGTGTTATTTGGTGGAGGAGTTGGATTTTGATGGAGTAATAAAAAAGAAGGTGAAGGAGGTGATGTTTGGAGGTTGAAGTAGTGGAGATTGAGGTGGTGTTGTGATGGTGAAAGTGATGGTGGAAGTGAAGATGGTGGTGGAAAATAGTAGAGGTGATGGTGATGTTAGTTGTTGTCGTTGTAATCGTCACGTAATGATTACCGGAATAATCGCGAACGATTACCGGAATAATCATCGGAGATATTACCGACGAAGAAGAGCTCGGCCCCAATCCAAAGGAGGTGGCCGGCTCTTGATGTGGTGATGGGGTGGTGGTTTTTGGAGGTTTTTGATGGTGGTGGTATTTTTGGAGAAGGTAAAGGAGAAGGTGGAGGCTTTGGTGGAGTTGTTGAAGTTGTGGTGCTTTAAATGGAGATGGAGGAGGAAGAAGATGAAGGTAGGAAGTTGGAGAAGTTGTAGTAGTTGTTGTTGTGGTGGAGATGAAGGAGGAGTTGGTGGTGGTTAAGGTGTTGGTGAAGAGAAAATGAAGTTGAAAGATGAAGGAAAGGTTTATATAGGAATTGGATTTGTGAAGGTAATGTAAAAAGTGTTTAGAGAGGGGTTTTTTTGTAAAATGGAGGGGTTAGGTGGCTCTCTTGGCCGGCCATGGTGATGGGAGAGGAGTTTGAGATATTTTGGAGAAGATTTTTTGGTGGAGGAGATTTTTGGTGGAAAGTTGTAGAAAGTAATGGAAGAATGGAGAATTTGGTGGAAGGAAAAGGAAGGAAAGAAAAAGGAAAAAAGGAAAAGAAATTAAAAAAGGAAGATACTCTCTTGGAAGAAAAAGGGAAAATAATTAGAGTAGCGGATTCCCGGGATTCGGTTGCGGATACGGAAAACTTTTGGAAAAATACCGAAATCGTCTGAAAATCAAGTATCTCGGAACGACCCGCAAAAATTCTCAAAAATCAAGAATATTATTATAAGAATCACAGTGAAATTCGTTTCAAGAAATTATTTATAGTTTTTAAATTAAAAATCCTGGAATCGGCCGCCAATATCGATCGACACCAAATCTGGCAGAAATCTGATAAATTCTGAAAATTTCAAAAAATGAATTAAGATAGTAAATATTATTCTAAGCAAATATGGGAAAGTGGTTTCTCAAAATTTGACTCCATTTATAAATTAAAAATCTAGGAATCGGTCAGCGGTGTTGGTCGACACCGGTTTTGAAGATTTTCCATTTAATTCAGGAAAATTCCAGAAAATCATAGAAAATCTAAAATATTGGAAAATGATGTTTGAAACTGAAATCGGTCAAATCTGAATACTGAAAAGACCAAATTGAGTAAGACACTAGGATCGGGTCCCTGGTTCAGAGACGAGCAGACTCTGAGTCCACGAATCCGGATCCAAGACAAAACGATCATATAAATAATTCATAATACAAAATAAATACAGGAAGTAAATCGAAAAATACGATCAAAAAATACGATCAAAAAATACGAATACGCAACTAGGTACGTATTCTGGGAGTGGGGTGTTACAATGTATCTTCCCTTTGAATCAATAAAAATGTTTATTTTCTGCTTATCTGCTTTTTTTCCCTCCTTTTTGATCCGAGAACACCTGGAGTGGACTAGCTTTAGGTGAGTATTTTCCTTAGGAGGAAATAGAAGCTCTCAGCGGAGCTAGACTTCCAGCGAAGCTGGAGACAAACTCCCAACTAAGTTAGGAACAAGTCTCTGGAGAAGCTAACACAGAATTTCTGCGAAGCTAGAGCTTTTAGCGGAGCTAAGACACGTTTCTCAGCGAAGTTACTCAAGCGTCGCGCGAAGTCAACGCTGAACTCACGGCGGAGTTAGCCCTAGCGGGCTGAAGTAACGCTTCTTGGGAATGCGCTTTAGGCGCCGTTTCAAATTAATTTGAAACGACCGCCTGCGCTTCTTTCGAGGAGGCAAAGTTTAGGCAACCTTAAGCCTATAAAAGCCCGATTGGGCTGAAAGAGAAAGAATTACTTCTCTTTGAATTTTCAGAGAAACAAATCTCTTTTTCCTCCTTCTTCGTTTGATATTTAAGAACTTTCCAGTTCTTCCATGGCCCCCAAAAGACGAGCATGCAAAGAGGCAGCGACCTCTGCGACAGAGGTGCCTCCTCCTCCTCCGGTCATTGAGCGCCCTATTGCGGGTAGGGATTTTTCTCTTTTACTAGAGATTTTCATCTCTTTTCTAAGCCAATTTCTTGCTATCTCATGATGAATCTAGAATGATTCATTGTGATCCAGTGATCTCAGGGAGTTTAACTCCCTTAATTTTCTTTGCTGACTTCTTAGGGGATTTAATTCCCCTTAATTTCTCAACTGAAATTTTAGGAACTGAATGGTTTCTTATCCAAGCTTCTGTGCGAAGCTAACTTTTAGGCGGTTCACATCCTGTCGAATAGCAGGATGCGAAGCTAACCTTAGAAGCGTAGCTGGAAAAGGACTTTAAAGTCCTTAAAATGATTTTAGGCAACAGTACCCTTCTGGCGAAGTTAGCTCTTGAGGGCTTTTTCGCTTCTGTTCAGCGATAGGCTACCAGGCAAAGCTTTCAGAGCGAAGCTAAAACTTGGATATTTTCTGCATTTTGGCTTCGTGCAGAGTGTGGAGCTAAGCGGCGGCTACGAAGCTGAGCTTCAGGGTGAAGTTAATGCTAGGCTAGCTTCGCTTGGAAAGCGAAGCTATGCCTCAGCAAAAATTATATTCTTGCTTTAGCTTTCTTTAGCAAATGAACTAATATGATTTCTTCTTACTTTTGCAGTGCATTATACTCCGGGTCCTCTGAACAGTCTCTTTGGAATAGCCAGGGGGCTGGACGGCAATGTTAGCCTACAGTTCCAATGGCAGGCTTCATTATTTAGTGAGCGAAGTGCTCCGGTCGGGATGCACTAATCTATGCTGGAGATCAGCGTACCATGAGGAGCATCTTAACCACTGCTCCCTTGAAGATTCTGACCGAAAAGTCTATCGGAAGCCCGGCTTCATGTTCGGGGATGCAGCGCCAGATACTGATCATCAGTTGCTAGCTGGAGAGGGGCAGTGGATTTTCAATCTGGATGGCGAGAAGTATTATCTCCCATCTAGCAAGGGTCATTTTCCACTGTCTTTCTTCCACTGCGTGACGAAGGCTCAGAAGATGCAGTGGCAAGTGACTCAGACTACTGACTCTGTTCATATGGGGAAATTGATAGCTCCGTCTCCCGGTTACACAAGGGCGGGTCCTCATTGTATATTTGGTCTCCACTCTAGAAACGTTCTCCCGGATATTCCTGTTGGCCCAGAGGCCTTCCACTCTAGTTTTGATGATGATTAACTCATGTAGTTATTTTTACTAATAATCTTGTGATTTTAAGTTTCAGATCATTTAGTAAGATATTAGTTGGTGATTAGCTTCAACAAGGAGTTTAGAAGCTTTTCATGGTGATTCCAGTGCCCGAGCATCAAGATCATACCTTTGCACTCGGTGGATCACGGAGTTTGGATCGAGTCGACTTGAAGATGGAAGATCGTCAAGAAGACTTAGGTATCCATAGTTTAGCTTAGTGTGTTTAGATCCATTTGTAAAGCTTAGAATAGTTGATATGCTCAAGTGCACAACACACACGTTTTATGTTTTATGGATTTGGTTTTCATGAATAGTTTAGATCAAAACAAGTTTAAATGGTTTTTATGTATATTAGATTTGTTCAATATACATACATGCTTCATATCTTAAACAAACTTATTTTGATATGCCTATTCATGAGTTTTAAGAAAAATCAGATTTCCTATTGAGAAAAATCCAAGTTTGATAAAATACAGTTTTTAGTTTTTGGTAAAAATGATAAGACACAAAAATAGTTTGAATTGCTTGATATTTGAGTTGAACTTTTTATCACATGTTTATATATCAATGCAAAATGTTAAAACTATTTTTGGGGATTTTTAGAAGATTTTTTAAGTATTTTTAGAAATATTTTAAACTGTTTTTCTGACCCAGATATTTGGCTGCCAGGCTTTGGCGGTCGACCGGGACGGTCGACCGTATTCCAGAGCCGGTCGACCGACGTGCACAGGTCTGTGCACGTCTGGCCAGGCAATGGGCCGGTCGACTGGACCAGAGAGCTTTGCTCTCTGTATCTGGGCGGTCGACCGGGATGCCCAACGGTCATATTTATGACCGTCGGCGGTCGACCGGCGGTCGACCGCAAGCCTGTCAGGCTGACAGATCAGCCTAACGGCTAGTTTTCTGTTTGGCCTATAAATACCCCATCTCTTTGGGGATTTTGATAAGACTTTTGACAAGAAAAATTCCAGAGTTTCTCTAGTGTTTAAAACAAGTTTTCAAAAGTGTTTTTGGGCTTTAAACTTCCAATTTGGTTTTGTGTTTTAGGGTTTGGGAAAATCAAAGAAAATAGAAATTTGGGAGATTTATTTTGTTCTTCAAGTCTATCATCTTCAAAGAGTTTTCCCAAGTATTTCTCTTTGAGATTTTGTTTTCAAAACACCTAGTTTTTCACACTTGAGCTTATCATCTATCCTATTCTATTAGGATCTTGTTTTGTGGAAAAGAGAGATTGTTTGTGGTTGAGATACACCACTAGTTGTAAACCCTTCTTGTTTTATTGTATCGCTCTTTGATAGAGGTTGATCGGAGTGGTATTGGTTTGGATCCCTCTTCGGTAGAGGTGATTGTGTTTGTTGTTGGCTACGGGCCTTATCCCTCTTCGGTAGAGGTGGATTGTGGTTGTATTGCCTCGGTGGCATTGTAAGATTGAGAGAGGAGTTTGGTACTCCTTTAGTGGATTAGAAATCCTTCTCGGTGAAGGCGGGGACGTAGAGCTAGGGGCTCGAACCTCGAAACATATCTTTGTATTTGCGTTTGATCCATTGACTCTTATCTCTCTCTCTCTCTCTCTCTTTATTTGTATTGTGCATAGCATCATTCTTATTGTCATATCATTCATATCTTATTGCTTGCATTTGTGCCTTGCATCTTTTATATTGTCATATCTATTGTATGCTTGGTTGGTTGTGTGCCTCACTTATACTTAACCACAAGAGCTTCATATAGCACATCAACCCTTATTTAGGGGAATCAAGAGGAGTTAGTTCAGAGCCCTTCACGGGGAATTCGGCTACACTTGTTGGTTGTATTAAGTTTGTGCAAATTTGTTTTAGCTTCCGCATTTAGTTTCTAGATTAGCATAATCACCTATTCACCCCCTCTAGGTGGTTTTCAATTGGTATAAGAGCCTACGCTCCTGATACTTTAGGTTTAACAACTTAGGAGTTAGATCTTGGTTTAGGTAATCTATCATTTGCATTTGCACACTTTTATTGTTTGCACACATATAGTTTGCACCCATGGACTTCATGACGCCACCTATGTTTGACCCTTCCAACATTGTTGTTTGGAAGACTAGGATGTCCATTTACCTACAAGCCCTAGGATATAAGGTTCACCTTGCCATTACCAAGGAATCCTATCTTAGTGATAGCAAGCATATAGGGACCAATGCACTAGCCCTTGAGGCTAGTAGAAGCACATTAAATAAAGATTATCTTATGCTTGTTTCTAACTTGGATTCCGCCTTTGCAGTGTGGAACAAGTTGACAATCACAACCACCTCCAAGCTTCAATTGCCAATTCAACCGGAGGAGTCTAGTGGAGAATCCGAATCACAATGCTTAATGGTCCAAGGGAATGACTCCCTTGAGGTACAATCTGAATCTCAACTAGATAGTTTTGATTCTAGTTCTTCATGTGATGAAAATATTGATGCCCATGCTTTGAATGAAGAACTTTCTATTGTATGTGAAAAATTAATTGAAAAATATAATGTTTTGAAAAAGAAAAGTCTAGGCCTTAACAATGAAAATAAAAATTTGCTTTCTAGACTTGACATGGTTTTGGAAGAGAAGGTTTAGGTTTCTAGTGAGAGGGATTCATTGAAATCTCAACTAGACCTTGCTTTAAAAGAAAATGAGTTTTTGAAAAATAAAAATGATTGTGAAAATGTTTTGAAGAAAAAAAAATTTTAACTTCAAAAATTGATTTTGTTTTAAAAGAGAATGTTGCTTTGAAAAACAAAATAATTTCTATTTCAAATAATTTAGATGTTTATTTAAAGAAAAATATTTCTTTACAAAATAAAATTGATTCTCATGTTTGCCATGCTAGGGTAGTTTCACCTAGATCACCCCTTGCATGCTCCACTTCTTCTATAATTAAAAATGATATAAATTTGTTGAAGAAGAACATGGATTGTTTGGGCTCCACTTTGAGCCAATGTGCCAAGAGCCATACACGTTTGGAAACTTTATTTCGAAAGAAGCAAGTTCCATCTTTTCATGCACACCCCTACGGCATACACATGCTCCTCACGGACACCATCACACATTGTATGCTCATGTGTACACTTGTACACATTGTGGACGTAAGGGCCACCTTGCTAAATTTTTCTTTGATAGAATGCATGATATAAATTTAGCAAATAAATTTGTTTGGGTTAGAGAAGGGACTAACCCCTATGGACCCAAAAGGATATGGGTACCAAAGACCACCCCTATTGTATTTGATGTAGGTGTGGGCTCTCGCATGACGTGAGAATAGAGGTACCTTGGAGTGGATGCGTTCCGGACTTCATGGAAATCTATTTGGATGCATCACTTTCAAGGGATGTTTGGTGGAGAGGACCACCATGTTTTCGAGACTTGGAGAGTTGCCTTCTAGGTTTTGGTAACGATCTCTAGCTCCTAATTATTGTTTACATGCTTTTCATACTATTCTTTATTAGCATGTTTTATTGTTTTGATATTATTATGAAAATGCCATGATTATTAGACCATTGACATGCATGTATAGCCTTTGAGACACCCATGTTTAATATGGACAATTATTTTAATGTTCTCACCTTTGTTAAGCTATCATGTTTATCATAGCTCTAATAACATGTGAATTTTCTTAATAATCATGTTTATGTTTCTTCATGATGATTTATATTCCGTTTTATGCTTCATGATTTGAATATATGTTTAAATGTTAGTTTTCATCAAGACTAGGTATATATTTGTGCATATAGTGGGTCATAAATAAATTTATATATGTTTGTGCTTGAATGCTTATTTGAACCCATTAGATGTACTAGTATAGTCTAGTTTTGATGATCCATGCATTTTAAACTTGTATTCCCATTTTTGAATTTGTTTTATGAATTATTGTTTAACTTCATGTATTTGTCCATTTTATCCAAATTATTGTTTATACATATACATCCTTTGAGCCACGTGCCTTCATGCATATATCTTTGTGGGCTCGTTGTGTTTGGATATGTATGTATACCTTAGTTTGTATAAGACATACATATACCTTGAAGATTAAATAGTTTTTGATGAGTTTTTATGTTTAAGGAATAATTGAGCTTAATTGAATACCTTCATGATCATGACCTTCACATTTTTAATTATGCACTCACCTTACTTGTTTGCTCATGTTTTGTTTTCATGAGTCATTTTATGCTTCATTGTCTTGAGTGTTGAATAACATGTGGATTTCATTTTTCATGAAAAATACTTTTGTTTTTATTCCTTGCTTAAAGGATTTCGTACTAGTTAACAAAACTTTTCATTTTAACTAGTTCGTATTCTTTGTTGTGATATGAGGTATACACTTGCTATGATTGTTGTTTCAATTGGTATCATTGAATTCTTTCAATTGGTATCAATTTTGATCTTCTTGTATACTCATATGTGTTTATGTATGTATGCTTTCTATTCTAATGGTATCAATTTCAATTGATATCTAATTTTTCATACATATATGTTTTATTTGTGCTTATTATATCCCTATATCTTGAGCACAAATTTTGTTTATGCTAAGCTTGAATTGCTAATGATTATCATATTTCAATTGATTAGTTTTCAATTGGTATTCTTAAACAAGCTTATGCATGTGTTTAGTTTGTATTTCATAAAGGGGGAGAAAATTAGATTTTCATATTTCAATTAGTATTTGTATTTCCACTCCCTTGCTTTATGATAGAAAATAATAATTTCAAATTGATATCATTGCTTAAAAAGAAAAATACTCTCTTTTGATATCAAGATGTTTATTTGAATGATTTAAATTGGAATCTCAAAATTTTGTTTAAAGAAAATATTCAAAAGTTTTGATTTGTATTGCCTATATGCAAGGAGAGCTTAACATCTCTTCTACATATAGATTCATGATGAGTGTATCTTGTATTGAGGAGCTTGACAACTCTTCTTTATGTGGTACACGTGTGTAGGGGGAGCTTCACATCTCCTCTTATGCATTGCATAGTGTACGTTATGTGAATTAGGGCTTGTCATCCCTCTTTCATGTAATGTATCTATGTAGGGAAGCTAACTTAGCGTCTTCCTCTTCATGAATGTATATCGCATATACCATTTATTGATCTATGTTTACTTTCAATTGGTATCAAAATTCTATCTTTGACATATATTTAAATTGATATCTTAATTGATTGTAACGCCTT
Organism: Agave tequilana; assembly: GCA_038442645.1. NCBI lineage: Eukaryota > Viridiplantae > Streptophyta > Magnoliopsida > Asparagales > Asparagaceae > Agave > Agave tequilana. The sequence continues at coordinate 84,312 of JAVJIF010015514.1, read as the reverse complement.
ATTGATATTCTTTTTGTTTTAGACAAAAAGTGGGAGAACATTGTTTTTATTGTTTTTGACTCCTTTGTTGATTCTTTGTTTCGAACAAAAAGGGGGAGAAAAATTTATTGTTTTGCTTTTGATTTTACCCCTTTATTGATGATTGACAAAAAGGGAGAGAAAGATTTTGAATTTGTCTGAGTTTTATATATGCATATTTATGTTTTGTATATATTAAGTTTAATTTAGTTTAATTTTAATTGGTATCTAGAGCATGTTTTGTTTTTGAACATTTCATTGGGTATCTAGAGCCTTTTATTGTTTTTGCATTGTCATTCATTGCATATTTATGTTTATTTGTTTATGCATGAGTTAAGGGGGAGCTTCTTTGAAGCTTAACTTTAATTCATGCATATATAACTCCATGAGTTTTGTCATCATCAAAAAGGGGGAGATTGTTGGCCCAGAGGCCTTCCACTCTAGTTTTGATGATGATTAACTCATGTAGTTATGTTTACTAATAATCTTGTGATTTTAAGTTTCAGATCATTTAGCAAGATATTAGTTGGTGATTAGCTTCAACAAGGAGTTTAGAAGCTTTTCATGGTGATTCTAGTGCCCGAGCATCAAGATCATACCTTTGCACTCGGTGGATCACGGAGTTTGGATCGAGTCGACTTGAAGATGGAAGATCGTTAAGAAGACTTAGGTATCCATAGTTTAGCTTAGTGTGTTTAGATCCATTTGTAAAGCTTAGAATAGTTGATATGCTCAAGTGCACAACACACACGTTTTATGTTTTATGGATTTTGGTTTTCATGAATAGTTTAGATCAAAACAAGTTTAAATGGTTTTTATGTATATTAGATGTGTTCAATATACATACATGCTTCATATCTTAAACAAATTTATTTTGATATGTCTATTCATGAGTTTTAAGAAAAATCAGATTTCCTATTGAGAAAAATCCAAGTTTGATAAAATACAGTTTTTGGTTTTTGGTAAAAATGATAAGACACAAAAATAGTTTGAATTGCTTGATATTTGAGTTGAACTTTTTATCACATGTTTATATATCATTGCAAAATGTTAAAACTATTTTTGGAGATTTTTAGAAGATTTTTTAAGTATTTTTAGAAATATTTTAAACTGTTTTTCTGACCCAGATATTTGGCTGCCAGGCTTTGGCGGTCGACCGGGACGGTCGACCGTATTCTAGAGCCAGTCGACCGGTCGGTCGACCGATGTGCACAGGTCTGTGCACGTCTGGCCAGGCAATGGGCCGGTCGACCGATCGGTCGACCGGACCAGAGAGCTTTGCTCTCTGTATCTGGGCGGTCGACCGGGCGGTCAACCGGGATGCCCAACGGTCATATTTATGACCGTTGGCGGTCGACCGGCCGGTCGACCGCAAGCCTGTCAGGCTGACAGATCAGCCTAACGGCTAATTTTCTGTTTGGCCTATAAATACCCTATCTCTTTGGGGATTTTGATAAGACTTTTGACAAGAAAAATTCCAGAGTTTCTCTAGTGTTTAAAACAAGTTTTCAAAAGTGTTTTTGGGCTTTAAACTTCCAATTTGGTTTTGTGTTTTAGGGTTTGGGAAAATCAAAGAAAATAGAAATTTGGGAGATTTGTTTTGTTCTTCAAGTCTATCATCTTCAAAGAGTTTTCCCAAATATTTTTCTTTGAGTTTTTGTTTTCCAAACACCTAGTTTTTCACACTTGAGCTTATCATCTATCCTATTCTATTAGGATCTTGTTTTGTGAAAAAGAGAGATTGTTTGTGGTTGAGATACACCACTAGTTGTAAACCCTCCTTGTTTTGTTGTATGCCTCTTTGGTAGAGGTTGATCGGAGTGGTATTGGTTTGGATCCCTCTTCGGTAGAGGTGATTGTGTTTGTTGTTTGCTACGGGCCTTATCCCTCTTCAGTAGAGGTGGATTATGGTTGTATTGCCTCGGTGGCATTGTAAGATTGAGAGAGGAGTTCGGTACTCCTTTAGTGGATTAGAAATCCTTCTCGGTGAAGGCGGGGACGTAGAGCTAGGGGCTCGAACCTCGGAACATATCTTTGTGTTTACGTTTGATCCATTAACTCTTATCTCTCTCTCTTTATTTGTGTTGTGCATAGCATCATTCTTATTGTCATATCATTCATATCTTATTGCTTGCATTTGTGCCTGGCATCTTTTATATTGTCATATCTATTGTATGCTTGGTTGCTTGTGTGCCTCACTTATACTTAACCACAAGAGCTTCATATAGCACCTCAACCCTTATTTAGGGGAATCAAGAGGAGTTAGTCCAGATCCCTTCACGAGGAATTCGGCTACACTTGTTGGTTGCATTATGTTTGTGCAAATTTGTTTTAGCTTCCGCATTTAGTTTCTAGATTAGCATAATCACCTATTCACCCCCCTCTAGGTGGTTTTCAATTCCAGTGGGGGAAAATCCCGCGGTGGCTCAGACTTTTAGAAATCAGTTCTTCAAAGCTCATGGTAATTATCCAGCCATTGATTTCAGGACTCCTGGGTGGATTCACCCTCCCAAGGCATTGTGGAGGGACTTGACCTTATACGTCTTGGCCCATTTTGAAGAAGACCTGGAGAGATTGGGACTCTACTGTTGGCCCAGAGGTCTTCCACTCTAGTTTTGATGATGATTAACTCATGTAGTTATAGTTTACTAATAATCTTGTGATATTTAGTTTCAGATATTTAACCAAGATGTTAGTAGGTGATTAGCTTCAACAAAGGTATTTTGGAGCTTTCACATGGTGATTCAAGAGCCCGAGCGTCAAGTATATATCTAGCACTCGTTAGAGTGAAGTTCGGTGGATTACGTTTGGATCGAGTCGACTTGGAGACGGCGCTTTACAAGAAGACTTCGGTACATTATTTAGTTTATTGTTTAAATCCCTTGTTAAAGATTAGATAGTGTGGTATGCTCAAGTTCACAACGCACACACTTGTTTAAGTTACATGTTTTGGTTTTCGGTTTTTAGTTTAACCGACCTTGGTTCTCATCAATAGATAGAATCAAAACAATTTTACATGGTTTAATGTATATCAGATTTGTTCTATATACATTTATGCTTCAACTAGTTAAACAAACTTAGTTTGATAGTCTATTTTATGAGTTTGGAGTTTTGGCATTTTAACAAAACGTATTTTCGGATTTAATGTCAAAAACATTGATATATATATATATATATATATATATTTCATGTATATTGGATTATATCCATATACAACATGCTTAAATGTTGTTTCAATATCATGTTTTTTTATTTGCAAGTGTTTTGGAGAAAACGATTTTCCATTTCAAAAATCCTAGTTTTGGAAAATACAGATTTTGGTTTTCGGTAAAATTTCAAGGACACAAAAATGGTTCAAATAGTTTGAAATATGTGTTGAATTTTTTCACACATGTTTGTATTTCAAAGATAATATAAGAACTTATTTTTGTGGATTTTTAGAGATTTTATGGGATTTATTTGATATTAAAAAGACCAGTTTTCAAATCCTATAACCAGATCTGCCAGGCTCTGGCGGTCGACCGGGCGGTCGACCGGACCGGTCGACCAACGTGCACAAGGACGTGCACGCAGCCAGCCCTTAGGCCGGTCGACCGAGCGGTCAACCGACTGAAGTCAACCCACTCTCGGGTTGGCCCGGTCGACCGGGCGGTCGACCGGCCAGAGAGCCGTTGCTCTCTAGTTCTGGGCGCGGTCGACCGGGCGATCGACCAGTAGGCTCAATGGTCGATTTTTTGACCATTGGCCGGTCGACCGGCCGGTCGACTGGAAGGCCAATCTGGGCCTTGTCAGCTGCCAACGGGCAGATTCTCTTGAGGGCTATATATACCCCATTCAAGAGTTGGTTTTTAACAAGTTTTTTAAGAGCCAAAATTCTGATCTTTTCTAGTGTTTTAAGAGCAAGTTTTTCAAAAGAGTTTTTGGGTTTAAAAGATCAATCTTCATTTGTTTTTAAAGTGTTTGTTAATTCAAAGAAAATAGTCTTTTGGGAATTTGTTTTTGGTCTAAAAATTCTATATCTATTTGGAGATTTTCCCAAGTGATTTTCTTTGTTCAAAACACTTTGTTTTCTCACACTTGAGCTTATCATTCTATCCTCTCTATAGGATCTTTGTTTTGTAGGAAAAGAATTGGTTTGTGGTCTTTTGATCACTAAGTTGTAAACCCTCCTTATTTGTGATATCCCTCTTGTGTAGAGGTTGATTATTGGAGTGGTGACTTTGTGCCCTATCCCTCTAGTGAAAGGTTGATTGGTTATTTGGCTTTGTGCTTATCCCTCATATGTGAGGTTGATATTGTGGTGGCTTTGTGCCTAGCATCTAAGTGTAGAGGTTGTGTTTGTAAAGAGAGGAGTTGTGTACTCCCTGTTATTGTATTGCCCCAAATCCTCAGTGGAGGTTCCCTGTGTGGGAGTCCTGTGTGGACAAGTTAGTGGAAATCCTTCTGTGTGAAGGCGGGGACGTAGAGCTGTGTGCTCGAACCTCAAAACATATCCGTGTGTTTGCGATTGATCCACTTTCTCTAACTCTCTCTATTACTTTGTGCATTGATTCATATTACCATTCATATACATGCTTGTGTTGTTTGTGTGTGCCTCACTTGTGTTTAACCACGAGAGCTTCATATAGCACCTCAACTCTTATTCAGAGGAATCAAGAGGAGTTAGTCCAGAGCCCTTCACCGGGAATTCGGCTACACTCGTTAGTTATATTAAGTGTGTTGCAATTTAGTTTTTAAATTTCGCATTATTATTTCATAGATTAGCCGTACACCTATTCACTCCCCTCTAGGTGTACTTTCATCTACGAGGCTGTCAGGGCAACCTGTTACGGCATCGAGATGAGCGTAGCAAACTTCTACGCCATTTTTGAGTTATACTGCCCAGCTACAGAGACTTTCTTCACCCCTGTAGGCGAATTGGGCATGGCTTTGCACGAGATGTGGGAAGTCTCTGCTCTGCCCTTGGGAGCTCTCCCATATGAAGAATATTTTTCGTGCGAGGCGGAATTGGTACTTCTGGAGAAGCAGGAGCCGGCCTTATTCGAGACTTACCGGGAGTTGATGTGCCACCTTTATATTTGCTCGAGTATGCATGGGAGCCATAAGGGGCTTCATGCAGCTCGAAGAGCTTGGGGGATTATTTGTTCCCCAACCTGAAAGATGCTCCTGAGGCAGCTCACTACGGGGTTACAGATGAGAACAGTTTTCGAAGGATGCAAGAACACTCCCAAGGGGATATGATTTTGGAAGAGGATGATGGGCCTTACGAGGAAGGTGATATTCTTCTGAGTTTTCATCATCAGGCTCGTCGACCGCTATCTCGGAAGGCACTTTTGGCCGATTTTTTATCGGTCTGGCTGAAGAGATGTGTAGTGCCCTCTCCTTCCGGCGACGTTATCCTTCTGACTGTCTTATTGTCGGCCGTTCGTTTAGTCCACGGTCGTTCCCTTGGACTTCTCCCAGCAATGGTGTACTGTATTCAGCGAGGCCTTCGTGCATTGACGGAGGCTTTCTGTAGGCCACCAGTAACGAAGAGGCAATGGCACTATCCTGCCTTGCGACAGACCAAACCCCAGGATCGGTTTGCCATACGCTTATTTGATGGCATGGTTCGCCCTTCACTGCCCTTCCATTATCCAAGCCCGTGAGGAGCCTCCAGAAGGCGTCCGGATGGCGCTTCTCCGTCGATCGAGGGGTGTTCATGGTTAATGACTTATGTGATCGAGGGGTGTTCATGATGTTTGCAGTCTTTTTTGCTGCTTTCCTTACATCCGCGATGCAGGCTATGGCGAAGAATTTAAGGATGTAGGAGATGGGCAGACGTCACTGAGCCAAAGAGTTTTTGAGTGGCTGGTTAGCATCCAGCCATCCCATCTAGTGTACAGGAGTGGGGATATCTGCTACTTGGAACCCTATGTCCCGAGTCGGTTTGCTCGTCAGTTCGGGTATGACCAACTGTACGTAGGTAACCCGAACACCAATCTGGCCTTTATGGGGAGTCTCATTGATGGTGCTCGTGCTTGGCAGTTCTACATCGCTGGCTGTACTGAGGCGCGACTGTGCATGCCGTTGAGGACTCCGAATCTTCAGACAACTTTAGGGTTCTGTCAGTGGTACAGAACTTTGAACTCTACACCAACCGGGTTTTCTATTAACACTTTTAGCATGAAGTTAATCTCTCGGTGGCTGAAGCGGAAAGTCACTGAGAGAGGTGAGGGCAGGAGGGTTCGTGTTCCAGGCCTCGGGGAATTCGTCGCTACTGCTGATAGTGAGGCTTCGGATGAAGAGAGTCCTCGTTTTGAGGGAAACGCAGGTGCTGAGGTTCCACCTGATGCTCCTGGTGGCGTAGGCACGGCCCCTATGGAACATGTTGATGTAGAAGAAGTGGAGGAAGAAGATCCCGACATCCACTTCAAGCGAAAGAGGGAAGGTGAATCTCGTAGGAAGAGGGTAGTGAAGAGGCCTCGTCGCTACACTCCCACCATTATTGCAGAGGGTGAGTCAACCGTGGCGCCTCCTCCTCCCGCTCCATTAGTCATTAGGCTATCGGCTCTGACCGTTGATAAAGTTGTTCCTGACCTGAGTAAGACCAGCCCTGTTCTTGCAGCATATACTTATATATTTCATACAGCTCATTATTTATCCTATGATTCAGGAACTAAGACGGTAAGAGACCCGAGAGCCGAGGCTGTAGGGGAACAGGGAGATTATTATGATCCCCTGTTCACTTATAAAGAAGGTGACAAGGCTAGTTACTTCGTCGCCTCAGAAGACTCTGGAGGTAATACGGCCGATGTCGGTCCTTCGGGTGTTGGGACCTCAAAAGGAAGTCTCGTGGCCTCTAGCTCTTTAGGATGGACCACAGAGGGTTAGGCGAGTGAAGGCGGACCGGCCGTCCGTGTTGACTCTGCCAAAGATTTTCCTATGGAGCCTGAGGGGACTAATGCCGCCTTCGAGGAAGTTCGGAGAGAAGCTGCGGCCAAGGCGATTGAGGCGATATCATCTTTTGGTAATGTTTTGACCTTTTGTGAATAATTCTCTCCTGATATTCATTATACCTTGCTTAAACAGTCTTGGTATAGGTGTTCCACCTTTGGGTGCATCGACTTCAAGAGAGCCAGCCAATCCTCCTGAGGGGATTAGGGGTGATGCGAGTACTTCGACCGTGACGGATGCTGCTGAATTGGATGCCTTGTATCACGGTCTGCCCTCCTATCAACCTGAACCAACAAGTGGCCTTAAAGAGATCGAGGGCACAGTGGTTACGGAACCAATCTCACTTCCAATTACGTTGGTAAGTGAACTGCCAGTGGTTTCGCCAGCGCTGCCTATCCTGTCAATTGCGAAGCTGAAGGTGATTTTCAGTCCTACTTCTCCAACACTGGTTGTTGAGCCAGCTCTCCTGGAAGTCGTAACCAGCCCTACATCGATTGTGGCTAGTGTACTGGTTAATTGAGCTTGAACCTGCATAAAAATACAGAATTTCAGAACTTTAAAATAAAGAGTGCAAGTGCTCAATTCTACCGCAATAGCAAGTGGCTATGCGGGTCGTGATCCACAAGGAGGGACTAGCGATGAATGCTTTTTAGTAAGTTCTCTTTTAGGCTACAATTAATGGTTAAAGTTCTTCTTTAGTTCTTTAAAAGAAAAAGAGAAAAATTAGGTTAGTGAGTTAGGGAGAAAGTGGTAGATTGAGAAGGTGGGAAAATGAAAAATGGATTATATACGAAGAAATTGAAAAGGGTGATAAAAATGGTTGGAGATTGTCATATTGAAACTAAAGAATAAAAGAAAAGAAAGACAACCTAAAAATTACTTACCTCTTTAGTGCTCATATACCTTGGATCCGTTGCGACGACTTACCTTGTCTTTGAAGGCAATCAAGCATGGCGTATAGGATCTTCCCCATTCTCGATCTACACTATGAATAAAAGGGCAAGCTAAACTAATAAAGAATGGTTATTCGTCACCATAGGCCATCAAGGACACAAGCAATAGCGAAGCAGTTTCGAGGCTATCGGATTCACTTGGATTACAAACACATCAGAGAAAAGTAAACGAAACAAGAGTAAAGAAGAAAAAGAAACTTCGATTAGATTTTAATAACAATGAAAGAAAAGACTTACTTACACCGGTGTCACCCTCAGTACAAGATTGATCTCCTTCCTCCATGAAACTCGTTTCTCCTCTCAATTACATAAAGAAAAGTAAAAATTACATGAAAGAAAATAAAAAACTTAAGTTATAAACTACAAATTAGCCTAAATTCTACTCTCTGCTTGGTCGTCCATTTACAGTGAAAAACTTGCCTTTTATAGGCAAAAACCTAGAGGGGGAGGCGTGAGAAGATAGGGGGAGCAAACGCTCCCCCAACTGAAGTAACAAAATCGCGAAAACGCAGTTTTGGCCACGTTTCCGTGGCCTGGCTGTGGCCACCTGGCCACAGCCGGGGGGTGTGCCTCCTGGTTTCGTGTTCTGGCTTTATCTACAGCTGGATTTCCCGTTTCAGCTCTGGAATTGTGATAAAACGGCCTTTGATTTTTTGTTTCAACCGATTGATTTGTAGGGATTTGTTTCAACCGGTTTTCAACCTCTTTGATTTGCTAAGATCTGCCCTGATTCCCTGATTTCGAATTTATTCGAATTTAATTCAGAATTTGATGGGCTTTTGGGCTCATTTCTCTTTACTCTCCTTTAGGAACGGGCCTGCAAATAAATCAAACAATAATTAGGAAAAAACAGAGTTTATTTAATAATAGATATGAGAATATGATAATAAATGTGCAATATTAGCGACCGATCACACCCCCATACCTATCTTTTGCTCGTTCTCGAGCAAAAACAACTAAACTATACTAAAGATTATTAGACCACTTTCGCAGGTCACGCGATTGCACTGAGCATGTGCAACAAGCCGTTAAACCACTAGGTTTCTCCTAGAGGACGAGTTTTGTCTCGTGAGGATTTTCAGTGGATCACACCCACAAAAATCCATAAAGAAAGAGAAACAAAGAGTTAGTATTTCCGAAAAGCATTTTGAAAGAGAAAAATATTTGAAATATAATTGTAATTTTTAAGTAAACTATAAGTTATAGGAAAACTGAACTTTTCATTCTTAAACTTAGTTTCTATTCAAAAATTTGTTATCAATCAAAGTAAGGAGTCAAATTGTTCTTCTCATCTAGTCTATTACTTTACCCTCAGTCATATGCACCTTGTGACCGTGAAAATTTTGACTAAGGGTTCATTAACTCTAACTCTTATGCCTTATATATATATATATATATATATATATATATATATATATATATATATATATATATATATATATATATATATATATATATATATATATATATATATATATGGTATTATTTCTTAGTTCTATTAGGCTTTCTAATCTGCCCATGTAACGAGCCTTTAATCGATGACTCCCAAACCAAACGGTCTCAGGGCACCAGGTGAGAAAACACCCCAAGGACTCGAGCAAATAAGGCCTCAAAACTAAGGATTTTATTATATGAACCGCTTTTAGGCATGAGTACTTATTCTTAATTAGGCACAAATACCCAGCTTAATCAGAGGATTTATATATATATATATATATATATATATATATATATATATATATATATATATATATATATATATTTTCTCAAACTTATCTAATCATCTTCCGCATAAATACCAAGGCTTACTTTGGCCAAAGCACTTAGCTAATCAATAATTAGATTTGTTCATCTTTCATAGATCTATTTTTTTTCTCTGTTTTTTTTAATATAATGCATAATAATCTTTGTTTTTTAACCCTAAGTGTGTAACTGTATAAAGTGTGCATATTTCATTAAGGTAAAGATCAAGACTAAATTACTCTGACAAATTATCTTCCTAACCCTAAAAATCAAACAAATAATCTTATTTTGACCAAGTTTAAGAAATCCTAATTTTGATTTTCCTATTCCTTAAACTTGACTTAATTTCTTACAAAAAATATGTCAAAATATTGTTTCTATTTTCAAAAAGTTTTTAAAAGTAAAGAAAATGTTAAAAAAAAAATTTATTTTTTTATTTATTTTTTTAAATAAAAGAAAACCTAAGTTATGTTAGAACCCTCCCCCACACCTATCTAATGCATTGTCCTCAGTGTATGAATTAATGCATAGATGCATGAAAAAGAAGACAGGGAAGGAAAATACTACCTTAAGGTGGTGGTTCCGGTGGTGGTCTGATTGGTCCACGAAATGCGGCCCAATCGACGTTTCGTGGTGTTCGAAGGAACCCACCAGAAATTTCTCTAATATAACCCACTAAAATGATATATACATAAATGATTTTTATTAAATATTTTACCTCAGCTAATTTTCAAATTCCATAATTAATTTCTGAGTCAATTTTGTCAACCGCCTTGTCCCAAAATGGAGTGTGAAAAGATAGAATGATTGACTTGGACTTAGAAAGTACGGGAACTAATACCGACTCAAGAAAGTGACTTAAGTTAAGTAAAGGTTCAGGAGTCGAGATTGGTTCGGGAAGTGGGTCCAAATCAAGAAGTTGAAACTCAAGTCTACATTCATTTTCCCACAATGAAATGTGACTTAATATTGGTGATTCAAGTTCAAGAATGACAGGTGTGGGAATCAAAACTGACTCTAAAATATTACTCAAATTGGGTAACAAAACAGGAGTCAATATTGATTTGGGAATTTGAACTGGATCACAAATTTGAGAATCTAGGTCACATTTCTCATTGAGTTCAATTTCATAAAAATGAGAACTTGCCAATTTGTCAATGGGACTTTCAAAAGTATGAAATTGGTCAAGTTCAATATGATGATCATCAAAGATGGGCGATTCAATTTCATTATGAATTAGTACAGGATCTAATGTTGACTCGAGAAACAGATTGAAATCAGGTAAAAATACAAGAGTCATAATTGAATCAGGAAGTAGAATTGAATTACTAAGTTGAGGTTCATGATCATATTCATTCTCAAGTTCAATTTCAGAAAAGGGATAACTTGCCAAACTGTCAATGTCACTTTCAAAATTTAGAATTTGGGCATGTTCAAATGATTGTGCTGAAATGGAACCTTGTTTTCCAAAACAACATGACTCTTCGGCTCTAACAAAATGGTTAGCGACATCAGAACTGGCCAAACGGTGAGAACGTTGAGTTTTGACCATCATATTTATGTCATGATTACGAGCGTTTTGAGCCTGAGTCATGGCTTCAAGCATCTTTTCATAGTTGATAGGTTCATCGTTTTGTTGTGATTGGTCTTGAAAAGATTAAGTGTTGTTTTGGAATTGGTGGCAAAATTGTGAGTCCATCAATTTTTTGATTGTTGTTTGGACTCACGCATACTCATTTCCAAAATTGATGGTTTTCTATTTTGAACTGGTGGAACTGAGTATGAATCTTGGAAATATTGTAGACAGGTAGATAAGGAGGACAAGTTGGTTGAAATTGGACTCGGGGGAGGTGAATCCCCATTGACTCTGTGAAGAGTTGAAATTATTCTGGAAACTATGGTTATAAGATTGGGGGCATGGGGTTATATTGATTTGGATAAGACCAATCCGGCACACTAGGTTGGTTAAAGTTATGATATGTCGGGTTGGTAATATCTGAAAAAGAGGTTTGGGTGTAATATGGATTACCATTAAAATTAAAAAATTATTGTTATAAGCTATATTACACAATAAATGTTAAACACAAAAAAAGAAAAACAAACAAATAAGCAAACAAAAAAGAAAAAACTTCTAACCTAAGTTAGGGTAAACCTTTGACTAGACGACTCCTAACTGGTTAGACTGTCCATGGGAGGTATAATGCAGACTTTGACCACAAGCTAATCAGCCAAGTCAGGGCAAGATTGGTGGGAGGTTATCCGTTAAAGACGTTCCTTAATTAAGTAACCACCAACCTTCGGGCTTTCGGCTATTAATCCCCTTCCTAGACACTGATTTGGCAGGAGTCAAATTCCAACACCTTTCCCCTTAGAATAATCTTCTAATTGAGTCCGAGATGTCCCTAGGGCCAACGTCTACTCATTTTTAGCTAGGCTTGGGTTAGTGAGTGAGGAGATTATTTGTGGGCTAAGGGAGGGTAATGACTTCCCCACCTTATCTTGTTTATAGGACAAGCCCTTAGATCAATTTAGTACAGTGTAAAAGTATATAGAAAAAAAGTAACATTCAAGCAATATTTAATACAAGAATGAACCTTATACTAAATGCTATGCATACATACCTTGGCTCCAGCAATCTTCAACAGTAAATAGAAAATGAAATGAAATAGACACGTGCCTAAATGCAAAGTCTAAATCATTTTTAGCATTTACAATCAACTTTTTACTGTTGTGTTAAAAATGTATATACAGTGAGTCAAACAAGGAGATAAATGCTACAGAACTTCAGGTTTTCAATTCAGCCAACCTGCAAAAATACAATTTAGTAGTTCACTCAGTTTTGCCACTGGAATGTAGCAAATCTGAGGGCTTCTGGGCTCTGCTTTCTTGAGCAGAGTCCAGGGCCACTTATATGTCCACTACAACAGATATTCCTTGTTGTTAAATCTGTACACCAAAAATAAAGAAGAAGGTTAACCAAAAATGTAAACTTTAAAGAGAGTAACTTACCGTCCCTCCCCGGCAACGGCGCCAAAATTTGATTGAGCTTGAACCTGCACAAAAATACAGAATTTCAGAACTTTAAAATAAAGAGTGCAAGTGTCAATTCTACCGCAATAGCAAGTGGCTATGCGGGTCATGATCCACAAGGAGGGACTAGTGATGGAAGCTTTTTAGTAAGTTCTCTTTTAGGCTACAATTAATAGTTAAAGTTCTTCTTTAGTTCTTTAAAAGAAAAAGAGAAAAATTAAGTTAAAGTGAGTTAGGGAGAAATTGGTAGATTGAGAAGGTGGGAAAATGAAAAATGGATTATATACAAAGAAATTGAAAAGGGTGATAAAAATGGTTGGAGATTATCATATTGAAACTAAAGAATAAAAGAAAGAAAGACAACCTAAAAATTACTTTCCTCTTCAGTGCTCATATACCTTGGATCCGTTGCGACGACTTACCTTGTCTTTGAAGGCAATCAAGCATGGCGTATAGGATCTTCTCCATTCTCGATCTACACTACGAATAAAAGGGCAAGCTAAACTAATAAGGAATGGTTATTCATCACCATAGGCCATCAAGGACACTAGCAATGGCGAAGCAATCTCGAGGCTATCGGATTCACTTGGATTACAAACACATCAGAGGAAAGTAAACGAAAACAAGAGTAAAGAAGAAAAAGAAACTTCGATTCGATTCTAATAACAATGAAAGAAAAGGCTTACTTACACCGGTGTCACCCTCAGTACAAGATTGATCTCCTTCCTCCATGAAACTCGTTTCTCCTCTCAGTTACATAAAGAAAAGTAAAAATTACATGAAAGAAAATAAAAAACCTAAGTTACAAACTACAAATTAGCCTAAATTCTACTCTCTACTTGGTCTCCTCATTTTCAGTGAAAAACCTGCCTTTTATAGGCAAAAACCCAGAAGGGGGAGGCGTGAGAAGATAGGGGGAGCAAACGCTCCCCCAACTGAAGTAACAAAACCACGAAAACGCGATTTTGGCTGCGTTTCCGCGGCCTGGCTGTGGCCAGGTGGCCACAGCCGGGGAGTGGTGCCTCCTGGTTTCGTGTTCTGGCTTTATCTACAACTGGATTTCCCATTTCAGGTCCAGAATTGTGATAAAACAGCCTTCGATTTTTGGTTTCAACCGATTAATTTGTAGGAATTTGTTTCAACCAATTTTTAACCTCTCTGATTTGCCAAGATCTGCCCTGATTCCCTGATTTCGAATTTATTCTGATTTAATTTAGAATTTAATGGGCTTTTGGGCTCATTTCTCTTCACTCTCCTTGCCTGCAAATAAATCAAACAATAATTACGAAAAAGCAGAGTTTATTTAATAATAGATATGAGAATATGATAATAAATGTGTAATATTAGCGACCGATCACTGGTCTCAATGAAGACTCCTCCGAGATCACTGACGACCCCTCATATTTCTCCAGTCAGTGCTCCTGCTATTCCCTCTATGGTTATGTCAGTGAAACCGGTGGAAGCTTTACCTTCGGGGGCCACTCGTTTACCGGGAGTAGTTGAAGCCGAGAATGAATTTGTGGCTGAGCTAGTCGACAGCTTTTATAAGGGCTTGAAGCAATCCATTGCTTTGGTCTTGAAGGGCTCGACTACCTCATTTTCCGCTTTGAAGGTGGTCCTCTCTCGAAGTATTGACAGCATTCGAGACTTTGGAGGGGATGACCAGGCTGCCACATTGGAGCTTCTGGTGGACAGGCTTGAGAGGGACATGGACGAATAGCGCCGTCTCAGCCATTCAGATCTGGAGTCTTCAGTTAATAACCAGCTTGCACACCTCGCTGCTGAAATGCATGAAGCACATCTTGCCGCTTAGGAAGCAGCTAAGGCAATTTCTTTCGACCTGAAATCCTTGGAAATAAGGAAAGTAGAACTTGAGGATGCCATAAATGCTTCTAACAGCGCTCTTCTCGATGCTGAGGATAAAATCGAAAAGGCCAAGGAAATGATCAAGAAAGCTAATCTTCTTTTGTCCAAGGCTGAACCGGTGCGTCTTGAGGAGATGGCACGGCTAGAGAACCTTAAGGCTCAGAATGGTGAAGTCCTGCAACAAGAGCTGACACAGAGGGCAACTTTGGTTGAAATTGAGGCTCGCCTGTTCCAGACGGCGAGTTTTAACGAGGCCGAGTTGAGGCCGCAGGCACTTATCAGGGCTGCTGAGGAGAGGAAGAATAGGCTGGCCACTCTTGAAGAATGGATCAAATCCTACGAAGCACCCTCGTAGCTTGTAATCCGTGTATCCATGTATCCCTCTTTTGGAATCAAATAAAAAATAATTTTATTTGGGTCCCCTGTTGTATTTCCAACTTGTTTTATCTTCTAAATTCTCAGTTCTTACTTTCAAGTTGTATTGCAATCCTCAAAAGGAAACGGTATAACTAATCTAATTAGTAGTGATAAACTGATAGGATTAGTTACATATTAAAGAAATAGTCCCTACTGGACTAAAAGATGAGATTGGATATCCATCGGTTCAGAGGTGACAAACTGAACATAACCGATTAGGGTTTACCAAACTCTGGGTGTTTACTGTTCAGAGGTGACGAACTGGACATAACAGTAAGTAGAAAAGGGAGACTTGGCTATCTGTCGGTCAAAGGTGACACGGATATACCCGATTGAGAAGCCACAAAGATCGAAATTTTGTCATTCAGAGATGACGAACTGGACCCTCTGGACTGAAAGGTGAGACTTGGCTATCTGTCGGTTCAGAGGTAACATGGACATAACTAATTGAGAAGCCACCAAGCTCGAAATTTTGTCATTCAGAGGTGACGAACTAGACATGATGACAAAGGAATAGTCCCTACTGGACTGAAAGGTGAGACTTGGCTATCTGTCGGTTCAGAGGTAACATGGACATAACCGTTGAGAAGCCACCAAGCTCAAAATTTTGTCATTCAGAGGTGACAAACTAGGCATGATGACAAAGGAATAGTCCCTGTTGGACTGAAAGGTGAGACTTAGCTATCTGTCGGTTCAGAGGTAACATGGATATAACCGATTGAGAAGCCAACAAGCTCGAAATTTTGTCTTTCAAAGGTGACGAACTGGACATGATGACAAAGGAATAGTCCCTACTGGACTGAAAGGTGAGACTTGGCTATCTGTCGGTTCAGAGGTAATATGGACATAACCGATTGAGAAGCCGTCAAGCTTGAAATTTTGTCATTTAGAGGTGACGAACTGGACAAGATGACAAAGGAATCATTCCACTGGGGGAACTAAGACTTGATTATTAACTCTATGGGAATTTTGATATCTCCTTTGGATATTATCTAGAAGAAATTGTCAGAGGTATATTGTTAACATGACAACCAGAAAAGTCTACTGAGGACTGATTATTAGAAACTCACTGGGGAGTTAGGAAATGAGTCCCATAGAAGATCATGTTTCAAAGAGCTTTGTGGGGACTTGTAAAGCAACTTGCCAGAGGTGTGATGTTAACTTGACAAGGATTCATTTACTGTTAGAGGTGCTTGAACATAACAGTAATTTGAGTGGACCTATCGTTCTATTGAAGAGAATGACAAGCAGGGTTTAATCACTGGGGATATTAGTTTTATCCGTTTGGAGTAGAATATAGTCTTGCTATCAGAAGTTTAGTGTTAACATGATAGGTTAGACTCATCATTTTGCAAGGGATATGAATACCTTTATATCTGATTTTACCATTCCATGGATAGGAATTGGTAAGTGATTTTGGAGAGGGAATCAAATGGGAACAGGTCCCTTAGGATTTTAGCAAACCCTCAGCCTTCAACGGATTTGATTTGCCTTTACCAATTATCATTTGAGTCGGGCTACCCATGCTATTCCCCTCAGCATGATGAGTTTTCGAGGACTTATGTTGGGCTTAAAGGCCAACATTTTCCTCTATCCTTAACTGCGGGATCAAATGGGAATGGGTCCCTTAGGATTTTTAGCAAATCCTCAGTTGTCAACAGATTTGGTATATCTTTACCAACTACCATTTGAAACGGGCTAGCCATGCTATTCCCCTAAGCATTATGAGTTTTCGAGGACTCATGTTGGGCTTAAAGGCCAACATTTTCCCCTATCCTTAACTGCGAGATCAAATGGGAGCAGGTTCCTTAGGATTTTTAGCAAATTCTCAGCTGTCAACGGATTTGGTATGCCTTTACCAACTACCGTTTGAGTCAGGCTAGCCATGCTATTCCCCTCAGCATGATGAGTTATCGAGGACTCATGTTGGGCTTAAAGGCCAACATTTTCCCTATCCTTAACTGCTAGATCAAATGGGAACAGGTCTCTTAGGATTTTTAGCAAATCCTCAGCTGTTAACGGATTTGGTATGCCTTTACCAACTACCATTTGAGTCGGGCTAGCCATGCTATTCCCCTCAGCATGATGAGTTGTCGAGAACTCATGTTGGGCTTAAAGGCCAACATTTTCCCCTATCCTTAATTACTAGAGGTGTTGGATTATTTAGTTATTGTATCGTAACCTTGATTCTTCTTTGAGACAACCAGTGTACGATCAGCTCAATACTGGTTTATGGTTGTATGATCTCGTTTAGAGAAAAAGAGGAGCGCTCCTTCTGCATATCTTGGATCTTAAGGTCTTGATCAGAGGTATAATGTTAACTTGATCATAAGAAGGATCCTATCAAGGATAATACTTCTTTAAGAACTTGTCGTTGATCGACATCATGAGTAAATCACCATCTGAAGTCATAAGGCGAAATGCCCCGTTTGAATAGACTATTTCTATTACAAATGGTCCTTCCCATTTGGGCTGAAATTTGTCTTTGGTTTTGTGCGTCATGATCATCGGTCGTCTGACGGCTAAAATCAAATCTCCTTTCTAAAAGACTCTTTGCTTAACCTTCTTATTGAAGGCTTTTAAGATTCGGGCTTGATACAACTCAATGTGCTGCTGAGCTTGTAGCTGCTTCTCATCTAGGGCTTCTAGCTCTTGGAGTCGCCACCGATCGTTGTCCTCCGTTGTCATCTTAGTCATCAAAGAGACTTGTAATGACGGCATCTGAATTTCTAACGGTATGACTGCTTCGCATCCGTATACCAGAGAAAAAGGTATATTACCTGTCGGGGTCCGAATTGTGGTTCGGTAGGCCCAAAGACATTCACTAAGCTTCTTATTTCAGTCTCGCTTATTTGAGGAAATGAACTTTTTGAGTAGCTTAATGATTGTCTTGTTGAATGCTTCCGCCAAGCCGTTAGCAGCGGGATTATAAGCAGTTGAAGCCACATTCTGAATTTGGTATTTATCACAGAACCGATAGAATACTTGGCTTGCAAATTAGGGACCGTTATCATGGATGATCTGCCTAGGGACACTAAATCGATGGATGACATGGTGTTTGATGAAATTAACCACGTTAGAAGTTTTAACTTCCAGCAGTGGTATAGCTTCTGCCCACTTTGAAAAGTAATCGGTTATTGCTAAGATAAACCGGTGACCTCTCGTTGAGGAGGGGCTGATCGGCCTTACGACATCGATTTTTCACGCTTCAAATGGCTATGAAGTAACAGTTGGATGAAGCAACTCTGGAGGCTGATGTATGAAGTCCGCATGGATTTGGCAGGCCTTACACCTCCGTGCATATTCGATGGCATCGGCTATCATGGTTGGCCAATAATATCCAAGCCTGTGCAATCGGTCTTTAAGTTTTGGACCTGGCTGATGAGCTCCGCATATGCCGTTGTGCGCTTCTTTGAGTACTTCTTATGCTTCTAAGTTAAAAAGGCAACGGAGGAGGATACCGTCGTATGAACGACGGTAAAGTGTCTTCAGAGTTGGATCATAGTAAAAGCGGAGAGACCTTTGCCTGATAGATGCCGCTTCTTTAGGGTTATCCGGCAGCAAACCATGCATAGCATAGTCAATGAAGGGAAATCTTCAATCTCTCGGTTCAAGACCCGTTGAGATATTATAGACCTCTTTGGTTCTCAACATATGTTTAGAGCAGACAAGGTGTCGAGTTGCCACTATAAGGTGATACTTGGTGTTGACTGGCAAAGCTAGCATTGTTGCTAATGCAGCCAGAGCATCGGCCCTAGTGTTCTGGGATCGAGACACATGACCGATGTAGAAGCTATCAAATAAATTAGCCATTTTGATGACCGGGTGATGATAAGGTACCAAGTCTTCGTGACGAACCTCGTACTCACCTTTAACCTGATTGATAATCAGTTTTGAATCACCATACGCTTCAAGGTAGCGTACCCCCATTTCATGAGCGACCTGAAGGCCAATAAGTAGAGCATTGTATTTTGCCACATTGTTGGAGCAAGATTCCGTCAGAGAAAATGCTCTAGGAAGGACATGATTTTGTGGAGAGATAAACACAACCCCCACACCGGCAATGATCTTACCTTTAGGGCCTATTCGTGATGCTCCATCGAAGAACATCTGCCAAACTTCATCCTCTGAAGTTATATTGGATTCGAAGACTTCATTAGGAATATCTTCATGAAGTTTTGAGCTTTCCGGAACCGGATGAGCAGCCAAGAATTCTGCAAGTGCCTGGCCTTTAACCGCCTTCTGAGAGACAAAGAGCATGTCATACTGAGACAAAAGAAGGGCCCATTTAACTAGTCTTGAATTTAATGACCCTGATTTCGTCATGAGAAGACGCAAAGGATTCACTCTGAAAATGACATGTATGGTTTGGCCGACCAAATAATGTCGTGTCTTCTGAATAGAAAAGACAAGAGCTAAACATTCTTTCGCTATAGGATTATAGCGAGATTCTGCCCCTATCAGAGTCCTGCTCACATAATAAATAGCTTGTTCGTGACCATTATCGTCTTTTTGAGCAAGCAGAGCACCGAGAGAATGGTCCATAGCTTTCACATAAAGCAGGAACGGTTTCTCTGATGTGGGAGCTACTAAGACTGGAGGTTTTGTGAGATATCTTTAGATATCTTCGCAAGCTTCTTGACAGGCTTGATATCATACAAAAGAAACACCCTTTTTCATGAGTCGGGTGAACGGTTGACAGCGGCCTAAGAGAATTGCGATGAATCTTCTGATATAAGCCAGTCTACCTTGTAGGCCCCTAAGTTCATTGAGATTCTTAGGTGGATGCATGTTCTGAATGGCTTTGACTTTGTCCGGGTCAAGATGAATTCCTCTTGATATAACAATAAATCCAAGGAATTTGCCACTTGAAACCCCCAAGAAGGATTTTGCCGGATTCATCTTCAGTTGATGAGCCCGCATTATGCCAAACATCGTTCTCAAGTCGTGAAGGTGGTCACTCTTATTGCGGCTTTTGACAGCAATGTCGTCAACATAACATTCTACCATTTTTCGGAGGTGATCATGAAAAATCATACTCATTGCCTGTTGATAAGTTGCTCCCGCGTTCTTTAGTCCGAAGGGCATCACGGTATAACAGTATATCCCCAACGGTGTCCGGAATAAAGTATGCTTTTTATCCTCTGAATACATCTTAATTTGATTGTACCATGAAAAGCCGTCCATGAAGGACATCCTTTCGAATCCACAGGTATTGTCAATCATAACATCAGTGATGGACAGTGGGAATTCGTCTTTAGGACAGGCTGTATTGAGATCACGGTAGTCAATGCAGATATGTATTTTCCCATTCTTCTTGAGAACGGGAACAATATTAGAAACCCAATCTGGATGTTGTTCCTCCCGTATAAAGCCGCATGCAATGAGCTTACGAACTTTGACTTCAATAGCCTCCATAATCTTCGGGCGAAACTGGCATTGCTGCTGCTTGATTGGCTTGGCGTCAGGTCTGATGTTCAGACGATGCATGGTTACTTGTGGATCAAGTCCGGGCATGTCTTCGTAGTTCCATGCAAAGACATCTATATACTCCTTTACAAGTATCATCAATTCTTCTCTTTCTGTGAGTGATAAGCTTTCACTTAAAAGATGGGCTTAGGGTGATCTTGACTATCCAAGTTAACCTGGATCACCTTGTCTTCAGTAGGTGGTTCGCGTTGTTCGAATCGCTTTTCCCACTGGAGATCCAATTGCTGAGCCCATGGTTCCTCATCAATAGCTTCTGCTGGCTTCAATTGGCTGCTTGAAGTCATATTAACAGTGAGCTCTTTGAACACCGTTCCCACACTGACGTCCGAGTCCCATTCAGAAGAAGAGGCAGAGTGTGATGGGATTGGTTTGTTATCTTCGGATTGAACCGTTGCTGGTGGTGTAGGTGTAACGTATCCTAACTCCTTGCGTGTTTTATCATAGTAATTTTCCGGCTTTCCTTTTGGCACAAAATTATGCAGGAAACCACGTCTTCCTTTTCCGAAATTCAGGCCATTCCCACGCTGCAGATTATATCCCATTTTCTTCATCATACGCTGTGTTGATCGTGCATAATGGAAAAATTGCGGGGTCTCTGAGTCTGAACTTGAATCCGCGGCTGCAGACCTTTGTAGTTGGGCTTTACCGAATATTATTGGTAATTGACCCTCTTTGAGTGGAGGAATCACTAAAACGGATCCTTTTATGAATTCACGGGTGTACTTGATGCATTTGGTTTATGTAAGGGCATGTGCAGAGAACTATCTGTAACGGATTCAAGCAATTCGACACTCACAGGATAGTCAAAGGAAATATTGTCATTAATTACCCATTCGCCCTCATCTTCAGAGAGAGTGTTACATTAGGGATTATTAAAACATGCTATAACTGGTTCACTGACCAAAATGGCTGGCATGTCTGCTTCAGACTCTGAATCTGCCTCATTGCCACTATCATCATCGTCCGACGACGATTCTTCTGGTGTTTTGTCGGTCTCCTGATATAGGAGAGCATCAGTAAAGTAGTTCTCCACCACTTTGAATGGTTGCTTCTCAGCGAAGATAGTTCATACTGTTGTATCATCTTCAACATACTTAAAGTACTGGTGCAGAGTAGAGGGAACGATCCAGTTAGCATGGATCCAGGGTCGTCCTAATAACAAATTGTATGACGTGTCAGCGTCAATGACATAGCATGTTACTTCTGACTTCAGGCTCCCTATTCGGCAACGGAGTCAGATCTTTCCAAGTGGGTGACTACTCCCTGCATTAAAGCCGTATATTATTGTGGTGGTTGCAGACAACCAATATAGTGGTATGCCGAGGAAGTAGAGGAGTCTTTTGGGTATAATACTGAGTGCAGACCCTGGATCAACCTGTATCCTTTCAATGCATGTCGAACCGATGTATCTAGTGTAGTACAAAAGTCGATCGTGCTTGTTATCCTTGAGAAGCATATCCTCCGCTGTGAAGGTAATAGTAGGTATCTTTGATTGCACATGATGGCATTCAGGGCAAGAAGACTGAGTGTCATCTTTAGGGATTTCTGGCTTATATGTCAGGAATGATTCTGAGTTAGCCAGTGCATCCCTAAGTGCCTCTCTTGTCTCTTTGGAGAGATGAAGGAGCTTGTGTATGGTGATACGAGCTGGGATATTAGCCAGCTGGGCCAATATGTCAAAACGAAAGGGCCTGGGCCTGAAGGCTTCTTCAAGACATGGTCGAATCGGATTTCTTTCTGCTTCTCTTTTCCCGTCATCGGGAGGGGAGTTAACAGCATACGGCGCTCGTCTGCCGCTATTTGGCTCTCGTCCCCTTCCGATCATATTAACGGAAGCAGAGAGCAGATCTTGCAATATGCTCCTTTTGCGATGCTTCACATGATCTTGTTCCGATCGTCGATCGAAAACTGATCGTCAGTTTGGAGGAGTGGCGGGGATTGGTCCCTGGCGGCAATGGACTGAATGGATGGTCACCATCTGACATCCCACTTGTTGACAACAAGAGGGAGAAGTCTGGGGTAAGTCTGACTTTTGTTTATTCGTTAAGAACTCTCGCAAGTCAGATGTAGCCGGCTTAAGCGATTTATCGCAGAGGCTCTGTTGGATTGCACATAGGATGATGCCCTGTTCTTTTCATCACCGCAGAGGTGATTAGCACCAGATAGTGCCTTAGCTCTAGCTTTGCGGCTAAGAACTTTGGTAACGCCTTTGGGTACTGAAGCTGCATAAGCACCGCTATCAACACTTAGGAACGATCTCTTAGCTCCACTGCAAAGAGCGAGCTTAGCGATTGAGGAACCGGGGAGCGGAATACACTGTGGTGCTTTGTCCGCTACCTTGCTGCGAAGGAGGTTAGCACCGGTGGGTGCTTTAGTTCTAGCCTGGAGGTTGGGAACTCTGCGCGTACCCTGAGGTACTGGCGTTGTGTTTGCCGCGCCATCAGTAGCTTCGCCCATAAGAATGAGGTTGGAGCAAGGAGTTACTGCTCCTGAATTAGGCGAAGGTATAGTCACCGTTTTAGCTTCGCGGCTGATAGTCTCAATGAAGCAGGCAGGCATCTTGCCTTTATCTTCGCGAAATAGGCGGACCTGTGGCGTAGCTACGCCTAAAGCTTCATATAGAGCTTTCTGCTTTGGCCTCCACATTTACTTTGGAAGAGGAGATATAGGTTCGTAGGGAACCTGGCTAGCCACACGTGAGGCTGAGAGGAGTTGGGAGGAGTCCGATTTCTGGTCTGAAACTTTGGCCATTGTGACCTTTCTATGCTTCCGTGCGTGGAGTATTGGACCACCTCCAGAGAGAAGTTCTTCGAATTTTCCTTGGTCGAAATGAACGACCAGGTTTTTGAAGGTATCAGGGTCAAGATTCTGACCCTCTTTGTTGCGCCAGAAGACCGTAGTAGGCTTGCGGAGAGTCTTGTCTGTCTCGACGGAGACTTGCTTCGAAGAATTAGCCAGAGGGGTTCTGGCTATGCCGACTTCCTTGTAGTCGCGCGTAGGTTCTTGGGCAGAGTGAATGGCCAGCGCCTTAGTAGTAGACCCGAAGGTCTGATCGTCACATTGCGACACTTAATTCTCAGCAGTGGAGAATGTAATCCCCAGCGGAGTCACCATCTTATTTTTCATTGATTTTTGTAAAGGGAAAAACTTACAAAAAAAGGGGGTCGAGGAGCGAAATTACAAGTAATTCTTTGCAATAAGAAGATTACAGGTAAATCTCCTCTGAGATTTTTGGGGAAGTGTGCTGGTAGGAATCTGATCATCGCGCTATCACTTTATCCCTTTGACGATGCGATCGATCAGACAATCAGACTACTGCCGATGGGATTCCCTTCTCGCCTGATTCGGGGAATCAGAGAACAGAAGGTCGTGAGCCCTCTTGTTACTTCTCGAGCTGCCTCCGCTTGGAAATTCCTTCTCGCCTGGTTCCGGAAATTCCTTGAGAGGGAGGAAGATCTTAGGGTATTAGCACCTTGATTAGAGAAGTAATTCTCTGAATTCTCGAAAGCAAGAGAGTAGATCTCTGTCCTTAGCCGTCTCTCCTCTCTTTTTTTCGAGCCTCTTCTACCTTTTAGCTCTCGCCCCTGGTAGGCTATTTATAAGGAGGAGTAGGGGTATAATCGCCCTGAAAATTTAGAAACAGATTGGGTCAATCTATTTCACATCCGGTAAGTAGCCTCGCCGCGAGGCTAGGATCAGCTTCTGCGAAGCTAGGAATAACTGATCTCTTAATCCGCTCTGCTAGATGAGAGATACTCCCTTGATTCTTTCTAAATAACTAAAGATCTCCCCTGATCTTCTCACTTGATTAGGAGAGTCAAAAGATCATGGCAAACAACTGCCAAATTTGATCTCAATTAGATCTGATTTCAATTAGATTTTATCTCATCTAGAGATTTATTGGTCAAAAGTGACCATAAAAGACCTGCAGCGGAGTCGTTGCGTTGAGCTCATGGCGGAGCTGGGAGAAGCATCTGGCGAAGTTAAAGGAAAGCTCTTCAGCGGAGCTGGATAACTTTGTGGCGAAGCTACCAATTACCCTTTTGCACAGCTGCATGGGGCTTCGTGCGAAGCTAACTCTCTGCGGAGTTAACTGAGTATTTCTATGCGAAGTTGTAACTTCCTGCGAGGCTGTGAAGGAGCTTCCTGCGATGCTGAGCAACTTTGGCTTCTTATGCGAAACTTATCTCGCGGGCTGGTGCGAGACTAAGTGTTGAGCTAACTTAGTGTCTTTGGACATGCTTGGGCCTTCTCACGAGCTTTTCTTGGCTTATTGTCTGCTACACTGGATCAGTAGAGTCCAAGTTATTAATATGTCCCTTTGAAATGGGTAAAGAACTAATCGTCAGCTTGTCTGCCGCTTGTCTTTTGTATATGTCAACAAGTTAGACATTGTTCAGGCCAATTAGGAATCTTGTCTTTTTTAGGTCAACATTTTGGTTTTCGGTTTAATCGGTTTTCATATCAAAAACATAGATATATATCTTATATGTATATTGGATTATATCCATATACAATATGCTTCAAATTTGTTTCAGTATCATGTTTTTGTATCCACATGAGTTTTAGAGAAAATGATTTTTCATTTCAAAAATTCAAGTTTTAGAAAATACGATTTTTGTGTTTAAGCCAAATTTCATTATCACAAAAATGGTTCAAATAGTTTATAATATGTGTTGAACTTTAGTCACACATATTTGTGTTTCAAAGATCTTAAAAGAACTTATTTTTGTGAAATTTATGTGATTTTATGGGATTTAATTGAAATTAAAAAGACAAGTTTTCAATACTCCAAATCCCCAGCCAGATCAGTTGGCGGTCGACCGAATCGGTCAACCGGACCAGGGGTCAGTCAACTGGAATGGTCGACGGATGTGCACAAGGGAGTGCAAATAGGCAGCCATGAAGGCCGGTCAACCGCGGTCGACCGACTGAGAGAGCCCCACTCTCGGGTGCTAGCCGGTCGACCGGGCGGTCGACCGATGGCTTTGGCCGGTTGACCGGGCGGTCGACCAGAGTCACAACGGTCATAAATATGATCGTTGCACCGGTCGACCGGGCGGGCGACTGGAAGGTCATTTTTGACCTTTCCAGACTGCCAACGGGCAGATTTTTGAGAGGCTATATATATGCCTTCTCTTGAGCTGATTTTACCAAGATTTTTGAAGAGAAAATTTTCGATCTTTCAAGTGATTTTCAGCAAGAGTTTAAAAGAGTTTTTATGGTTAAAAGATCTATCTTTTATTTTGTTTTTCAAGGGTTGGAATTTTTTGAAGAAAAGACAGTCTTTTTGGAATTGGTTTTGATCTTGATTTCAATATCTATTTGGAGATTTTTTTCAATTGTTTTCTTTGTTCCAAACACCTTGTTTTTCTCACACTTGAGCTATCATCTCTATCCTATCTATAAGATCTTGTTTTTGGTGAGAAAATTGGTTTGTGGTCTATTGTGATCACCAAAGTTGTTTGTGATCTTTGTGATCACCAAGAGTTGTAACCTTCTTTGCTTTGGATATCCCTATAAGTGTAGAGGTGATTGTGTTTGGTGATTGTTGGGATTTTGGCTTTGAGCCTATCCCTCTAAGTGTAGAGGTGATCTTTGTTTGGCTTAGTGCCTTATCCCTCTAGTGAGAGGTGATAGTTGTTGTGCCTTGCCTCTTGTGTAGAGGTTGTTTTGTTGGAGAGAGGAGTTGTGTACTCCTAGTTTGTATTTTCCAAATTCTCAGTTGAGGTTCTCTGTATGGGAAGTCCTGTGTGGATGTTTAGTGGAAATCCTTTTGTGTGAAGGCGGAGACGTAGAGCAGTGGCTCGAACCTCGAAACATATCTTGGTGTTTGCGTTTGATCCACTATCTCTTAACTCTCTCTCTCTCTTATATCTTACATATATTCATATTGCTCATATCATATATATGCTTGTTATTGTTTGTATGCCTCACTAGTGTTGAGCCAAGAGAGATTTACATAGCACCTCAACTCTTATTTAGAAGAATCGAGAGGAGTTAGTCCAGAGCCCTTTACCGGGAATTCGGCTACACTTTTTGGTTACACTTAGTGTGTTGCATTTTATTTTTATTCCGCATCATTTGTCATTAGATTAGTCATACACCTATTCACCCCCCTCTTGGTGTATTTTCAATTGGTATTAGAGCCTACGCTCCTGATATTAGGTTTAACCACCTAGGAGTGAGATCTTAGTTAGCTAATCTAATATTGCATTTGCACACTTATTTGTTTCCACACACTCATAGACTTTATGACCCCTCCCATGTATGACACTTTCAACATTGATATTTGAAAAGTTAAGATATCCACGTACCTAAAAACCCTAGGAATGCATGTTTACCTTGCTACTACCAAGAAATCTTATCTTGATAATAACAAGCATATAGAAGCCAATGCACAAGCCCTAGATGCACTAAAACAAACATTAAGCAAAGAATATTTATGTATTGTTTCTCATTGTGATTCCGCTTTTGCAGTGTGGAACACTTTGACTTCTCCCAAGCTACAAACGACGAAATATGTAGAGGAGGAACCCTTAATAGATGACTTCGAGCAAATTTGCTACACGGTACAAGGGAATGACTCTCTTGTGATAAACTCAGAAACTCATTTAGATGATTGTGCTAGTTCTTCAGGAGATGATATTGTGGATGCCCATGCCTTGAATGAAGAACTATCTATTGTTAGTGAAAACTTGCTTGAAAAATATCAAGTTTTAAAAAAAGAAAAGTATTAAATTAAATAAAAAATAAGGATTTGTGTTAAAACTTGAATTGGTTTTGCAAGAGAAGGTTAAGATTTCAAGTGAAAGAGATTCCTTGAAAACCCAACTTGACCTTATCTTAAAGGAAAATGAAATTTTGAAAAAAAAAATGATTGTGACATTGTTTTGAAGAAAAATGAGACTTTGACTTCAAAACTTGAAATTGTTTTAAACGAAAATGATTCCTTGAAAAACAAAATTATTTCTATTTCAAAAGAACTAGATTTGGTTTCAAAAGAAAATAAAATTTGAAAAATGATTTGTCTTTTCGTGTTTGCTATGCTACTATAACTTCATCATCTAGTGTTGCATGCTCCACTTTGTTTTCAAGTGTTAAAAATGATATATGTTTGTTGAAGAAATGTGTTGATTGTTTGGGCTCCACTTTAAGCCAATGTGCTATAAACCACACATGATTGGAATCCATGTTTCGAAAGAAATAAGTTTCACATATACATGCACACAAACCATGTCATACACATGCTTCTCACGTTCACACTCATGACACTATGTATACTCATGTGTACACTTGTACACATTGTGGACGTAAGGGTCACCTTGCAAAATTTTATTATGATAAAATACATAATGTAAATTTTGCAAATAGATTTGTTTGGGTTAGGAAAGGTGCTAACCCGCATGAACCCAATAGAGTATGAGTACCAAAAGCCACTTCTATTTTATTTAATGTAGGTGTGGGCTCTCGCTTGACGTGAGAGCATTGGTGCCTTGATGGTGGATGCTTTTGTGCTTGATGGACACTACATTGGATGCATCACCTTCAAGGAAAGTTTGGGGAGGATCACCATAGTTTGGAGACCTAGAGTTAGCCCTAATGGTTTTGGTAACTATCTCTAACTCCCGTTTAGTTTACATGCTTTCATATTGTTGATTTTTACAATATTTTGATTTTTCATGATTATTATGTTAAATGCCATATAAACTAGACTATTGATATGCATATGTAGACTTAGAGGTATACCCATATTCATGTGGATCCATATTTTGTGTTCTCACTTTAGTTTAGCTATTGTGTAAATCATAACTCTAAAACATGTGCATCTACCATAATGATCATATTGGTTTACGTTTTGTTTTATGCTTCATGTTTTGATTACATGTTTAGATATAGTTTTCATTAAAATTTGTGTATATACTTGCACAACTAGTGAACCACAAATTAATTATTATATGTTTGTGCTATGTTTCTCATTTGTACCCATTAGATGTACTTGTATAGCCTAGTTTTGATGATTCTTGCATTTTAACTTGTATTCCCTATTTCGTACATGTTTTCATGAAATGTATTTAGCTTCATGTATATGTTAATTTTGTTTAAAACTTTAAGATATATATGTATACCCTTGAGTCACTTGCTTTTCATACAAAAATTCTTTTTGGACTCATTTGCGTTTGGGATATGTATGTATACCTTTAGTTTTGACAAAACATACATATGCCTTGGAGTTAGTATTATTTTGACAAAAAATTAAATTTTTGTGTTTTTTATATTTATAAAGGAATTTCATTGAGCTTAAATGCCTTAGTCCATGATTTTGTTGATTACATGACTTTTTACACTCTATGTTTGATGTTTACCCATGATTTATTTTCATGAGATTATATGAGCTTTATTGCTATTTGAGTGTTGATGATTGTGTGATTTTCATATTTCATGGATATATTCTTATTTTATTCCTTACTTGAAGGACTTCGTATTAGTTTACAAGATTATCATAAAACTAGTTCGTATTCTTCAACTTGATAGAGTTTTCAAACTTGTTAAATTATTGTCAAAATTATATTTTTGAAAACCCTACCTTCAAAGGGCGGATGGATGGGCGACCATGCCTTGTATGATCAAATTGAATATCTTTTTAACATGTGCATGAATAGGGAGGCAGTATGAGTTAAACACTTGATCCTCATTATATTTTCAGTTGGTATCACAATTGATATCTTTATGTTTGTATACTCACATTTATTTTTCTATATATGTATGCTTCAAACTTCAAATAGTATTAATTTCAATTGGTATTTATATTTTATACATATATATGATTTGATTGTGCTTACAATAACTTTACATCTTAAAGTACAAATTATGTTTATGCTAAGCTTGATTTACTCATTAATGTCAATTATTTTTTAATTGGTATCCTATACAAGCTTATGCATTATTTTTATTAGTATTTCATAAAGGGGAGAAATATTCGTGTTTTATTTTTCAATCGGTTTTATTTTCAAATGGTGTCTTACTCCCACTCTTTATGGTGAAAAATACTTTGTTTTGGTATATACTAACATTTTCAATAGTGGTATCAATAATTTTAAATTGGTATTATTCTAAATTTGGTATGCTTATTGCAAAATGAGTTGTGTTTACCCAAAGAATTTGTTTTGTATTTTCAATTGGTTTTTACTTTTATTGGGTATCAAAATTTACAATATATATTTCAATTGATATCAAAAACGTACAATGTTTCATTTTCTATTTTGTATCATAAATTTACAAGATATTTCAATTGGTATCTTTTGGTATCTTAAAAATTTTGTTTATTTTCAATTGGTATCATAAATTGATATCATAATGTTTCGATATATACCTTTATCATAAATTGGTATATTTTCAAATGGTATCTTAATGTTTCGATATATAACTTTATCATAAATTGGTATATTTTTCAATTGGTATTGTTGTGATATGTATTACTTATATGCAAAGGAAGCTTAACATCTTCTCTATATATAGATTCATATTGAGTGTATCTCATATTGAGGAGCTTGACCTCTCTTCTCTATATCTTACACGTGTGTAGGGGGCTTCACGTCTCCTTTTATGCATTGTATATTATGCTTTATGTGGTTAGGGTTTAGTCAACTCTTTTCATGTATTGTTGTATGCAGGGGGAGTTAACTTTACGTCTCTCTTCTTCATGAATGCATATCGCATATATCTTTATTGTTTGATTTGTTTTCGCCCCTTTGTTGATGATTTGACAAAAAGGGGGAGAAAGATTTTGAGAGTTTATATATGCATGCTTATTTTCTTATTTAATGCATATATGTTTTGTTTATACAAAAAAAGGGGAGAAGTATTTATGCAAAAAGGGGAGAAGTATTTGGAGAGTTTATTTATGTTATTTCCTCATTTATGCATATATATATTGTTTGTTTTATGCACTTCATTGAATATCTTTATGTTTATTGCTATGCATGAGTTAAGGGGGAGCTTCTATGAAGCTTAACTTTAATCCACGCATATATAATTTCATGAGTTTTGTCATCATCAAAAAGGGGGAGATTGTTGGCCCAGGGCCCATCACTCTAGTTTTGATGATGATTAACTCATGTAGTTATAGTTTACGAATAATCTTGTGTTTAAATAGTTTCAATGATTGACCAAGATATTAGTAGGCGTTTAGCCTCAACAAAGAAGTTTTGGAGCTTTCACGTGTCGATTCAAGAGATCGCGCGTCAAGATCGCATCTAGCACTCGGTTGGAGTCAAGCTCTTCGGATCGTGTTTGGATTGAGTCGACGTGGAGACAAGAAGACTTAAGTTTGTGTTTAGTTTAGTATGTTTAGATCTTATGTAAAGATAGCTAGTGTTTATATGCTCAAGTTCACATACACACACAAGTTTAAAGTTTATTGGTTTTGATTTTCGGTTTAACCGGTTTTGAATTTTATATCAAAAACATAGATATATATCTTATATGTATATTGGATTATATCCATATACAATATGCTTCAAATTTGTTTCAATATCATATTTTGTATCCACATGAGTTTTGGAGAAAACGATTTTTCATTTCAAATATTCAAGTTTTGGAAAATACGATTTTTTGTGTTTAAGCCAAATTTTAATATCACAAAAATAGTTCAAATAGTTTATAATATGTGTTGAATTTTAGTCACACATATTTGTATTTCAAAGATCTTAAAAGAATTTATTTTTATGAAATTTATGTGATTTTATGGGATTTAATTGAAATTAAAAAGATAAGTTTTTAATACTCCAAATCCCCAGCCAGATCAGCTTGTGGTTGACCGAACTGGTCGACCGGACCAATGGTGGTCTGGTAGACCAGAACGGTCGACCAATGTGCGCAAGGGACGTGCACATAGCCAGCCGTGAAGACCGGTCGACCACGCGGTCGACCGACTGAGAGCACTCCACTCACGAGTGCTGGCCGGTCGATCGGGCAGTCGACCGGAGGCGGTCATAAATATGAGCGTTGCGCCGGTCGACCGAGCGGTCGACCAGAAGGTCATTTTTGACCTTTCCAGAGTGCCAACAGACAGATTTTTGAGGGGCTATATATATAACTTCTCTTAAGCTGATTTTACCAAGATTTTTGAAGAGAAATTTTTTATCTTTCAAGTGACTTTCAGCAAGAGTTTAAAAGAGTTTTTGTAGTTAAAAGATCAATCTTTTATTTTATTTTTCAAGGGTTGGAATTTTTCAAAGAAAAGAGAGTCTTTTGGGAATTGGTTTTGATCTTGATTTCAATATCTATTTGGAGATTTTCCCAATTATTTTTCTTTATTCTTGTTTTTCTCACACTTGAGCTATTATCTCTATCCTATCTATAGGATCTTGTTTTTGGTGAGAAAATTGGTTTGTGGTCTATTGTGATCACCAAAGCTGTTTGTGATCTTTACGATCACCAAGAGTTGTAACCTTTCTTTGCTTTGGGTATTCCTCTAAGTGTAGAGGTGATTGTGTTTGTTGGTATCCCTCTAAGTGTAGAGGTGATTGTTGGAGTTTTGACTTTGAGCCTATCCCTCTAAGTGTAAAGGTGATCTTTGTTTGGCTTAGTGCTTTATCCCTCTAATGAGAGGTGATAGTTGTTATGCCTTACCTCTTGTATAGAGATTGTTTCATTGGAGAGAGCAGCTGTGTACTCCTAATTTGTATTTGCCAAATCCTCAGTAGAGATTCCCTGTGTGGGAAGTCCTGTGTGGACGTATAGTGAAAATCCTTCTGTGTGAAGGCAGGGACGTAGAGCAGTGCTCGAATCTCGAAACATATCTTGATGTTTGCGTTAGATCCACTATCTCTTAACTCTCTCTCTCTTATACCTAGTATCGATTCATATTGCTCAT
Source organism: Agave tequilana (assembly GCA_038442645.1). Lineage (NCBI taxonomy): Eukaryota > Viridiplantae > Streptophyta > Magnoliopsida > Asparagales > Asparagaceae > Agave > Agave tequilana. The sequence continues at coordinate 51,981 of JAVJIF010015514.1, read as the reverse complement.
ATCATATATATATACTTTGTATTGTTTGTGTGCCTCACTAGTGTTGAACCAAGCGAGCTTTACATAGCACCTCAACTCTTATTTAGAGGAATTGAGAGGAGTTAGTCCAGAGCCCTTCCCCGGGAATTCGGCTACACTCTTTGGTTACACTTAGTGTGTTGCATTTTGTTTTTAGTTCCGCATCATTTGTCATTAGGTTAGTCATACACCTATTCACCTCCCTCTAGGTGTATTTTCAGAGATGAGGCCATGCGTCGAAAATCGACGCGTGGCTCTCCTACAGGGCCACAGAACCGCAGCCATAGCCGCGTTTCTGCATCCAAACCAGGGACTTAGTTTTGGCGAGTGTATCCCCATCGCTTCTAGGACCTTCTTGGTATACTTGGATTCGGGTATATTCGTTCGGATCTTCATCTGACACCCGCAAGGGTCTAGGTTCAATGCACCTTATAGAAACTCTCTTGCTTAGCCTCAAAAAATACGGATTTAACTACCCGAAAATGGGTTTAATTAAGCTCTTATTACCTTTTTGCCCTCCTTGTCTTGATTATCTGCAAGAGAGACCAAAATACGGTTTAGACCGACATTTTATTCATGAATCAGTAGGGAAATGCGATGTTATAATGCAGAATTGTAGACTAATCACACCCCCATACTTATCTTTTGCTCGTCCCGAACAAAACTAGAAAAGAGAAACTATACTACAAATGTTATTACACCACTTTCACAGGTGACGCGATTGCACTGAGCGTGTGCAACAAGCCGTTAAACCTCTAAGTTACCTCTAGAGGAGGAGTTTTGTCTCCTGAGGGTTTTCAACAGATTACACCCACAAAATTCATAAAGAAAGAAGACAAATGTTAGTATTTTGAAAATACATTTTGAAAGAGAGACAAGTTTTTTAAATATTTTTGCAAAAATATAAGCGATCTAAGATCATAAGTTCACCAAAAATTATTCTTCCTTAAACTTAGTCTACATGTAAGATCTTGTCATTAATTAAGGTAAGAATTCAAAATTGGGTTGAATATTTTATCCTTCATAAAACCTAGATAATCTGCACTTTGTGATAGTGAAAATTTCTGGGATTTCAACTCTAACCATCAAGCCATATATATATATATATATATATTCTTTTTTCTTCTTTTTTTTCTTTCCCTTAGTTTTCTTAGGCTTTCTAGTTCATCTGGGTAGTGAACCTTTAACCGATGACTCCCAAACCAGACGATCTTAGGGCACCAGATGAGAAAACATCCCTCGGGTTTAAGGACTCGAGTAAACAAGGCCACAGAACTAAGAGGTATTATTTGTTCCTTATTACCACCTTTAAGTGTGAATAATCATGCTTCTTGAGGCATAGTTATCCAGCTTAATAATTGATGATTTTTTTCTTCATATATATATATTTTTCTTTTTATTTATTTTTGCTTTATGGCATTTTAGGTCTATGTTTCTATCTCAAAAATGTGTAAGTGTGAAGTGCATACTATCTAATGAAAAAAAATTCAAGATAAAATTATCTCTCCAATTTATCTTACTTAGCCTATAATTTTAAACAAGATCTATTATTTCGACTAGGTTTAAATGTCATAATTAAGGCTTCCTTAATTTCTAAGATCATCTTTATTTTCTTAAAATAGATCAAAATTTTGTCTCTTATTTCAAAAAGTTTTTAAAGAAAAAGAAAAATCCTATACAAAAGGGAAGAAAAAGTATCCTAAAAGAAGTGAAAAAGAAAAAAATCTAAAAAACTCTAAGTTAGTAAACCCTCTCCCACACTTATCTCATGCATTGTCCTCAATGCATCGTAATGTATGTATGTATGAAACAAATAGAGAGGGAAGGAAAAAATCACCTCAAGGTGGTGGTTCCGGTGCTGGTCTGATTGGTCCACGAAATGTGACCCAATCCAATTTACGTAGAGTCTGGAGGAACCCACTAGAAAACTCTATAATACAACCCACTAAAATGATGTATATATTTATGATTTTTATTAAGAATTTTACCCCATCTAATTTTCAAATTTTCAAAATAATTTCTGAGTCAATTTTATCAACACCTTTGTCCCAAAATGGAGTATGAAAAGATGGAATGATTGATTTAGGCTCAGGAAGTACATGAACTAATATCGACTCAGGAATTTGACTTAAGTCAAGTAAAGGCTCAGGAGTCCAAATTGGTTCAGGAATCGAGTCCAAATCAAGAAATTGAAATCCTATTCTACATTTATTTCCCCACAATGGAATCTGACTTTCTAAGATTGGTGATTCAAGTTCAAGAATGACTGGTGTGGGAACCAAAATTGACTCTAAAATATTGCTCAAGTTGGGTAACAAAATAGGAGTCAATATTGACTCAGAAATTTGAACTGGATCACAAATTTGAGGATCAAAATCACATTCCTTATTGAGTTCAATTTCATAAAAATGAGTACTTGCCAATTAGTCAATGGGACATTCAAAAGTATTAAATTGGTCAAGTTAAATTTATTGATCATAAAAGATTGGTGATTCAATTTCACGATGGATTGGCACATGATCCAATGTTGACCCAGAAAAAAGCCTGAATCAGTTAAAAGCACCTCAGTCATTATGAAATCAGGAAGTGAAATTAAATTATCAAGTTGAGGTTCAGGATCATATTCATGCTCAAGTTCAATCTCAGGAAAGGATAACTTGCTAAAATATCAATGGGATTTTCAACATTTGAAGTTTGGTCAAGCTCAGATGGATGAGCTGAAATTGAATCTTGATTTCTAAAATGACAAGAGTCCTGGGTCAGATCAATAGAGTTAGGGATATCTGAATTGGTCAAAGGTTGATATGATAGAGTTTCCTAATTCCTGTAAATGCTAACCAATTGACTCAATTGTGTTTACAACCTATTGATGACTGGCAGAAGATTTTTAAAATTGTAGTGCGGACTCCTGCAAGACTTCTATACTCTTTTTTAGATATGATGTTTCTTCAAGTGGATGCTCTAGAAAAGGAGTGAAGGGATCTTGGTTTCCAAAATAACAAGAGTCCTGGGTCAAATCGATAGAATTAGAGATATCTAGGTTGGTCAAAAGTTGATAATAAAGAGTTTCTTCATTCTTATAAATGTTGACCAATTGACTCAATTGTGTTTCCAACCTATCGATAGACTGAGAAGAAGATTTTTGAAATTGTAGTGCGGACTCCTAAAAGATTTCTATATTCTTTTCTAGATGTGATTTTTCTTCAAGTGAATGGTCCAGAAGGGAGTGTAGGAGTCTTTGTTTTGGAAAGATATTAAAGATTGTGAGTCCAACATGTTTTGAGATTGAAGCTCAGACTCATGAAAGCACTCCATACTCGTTTTCAGGGTTGATGGTTGGTTATTCTGAATAGGTGAAACTGAGTATGAATCATGAAAATATTGTGGAATTGGTGAATTGAGCTTCTTTTGTTGGGACTCAAGCATGGCTTGTACAGTTTCTATACTCTTTTCTAACTCAGAGTTTTCTTCAATGGGTGGTCCAGGAAAAGGAGTATAGGCAGCCAAATTGGGGAATGGAGATTGTGAAAATTGTGAAAAATTTGGATAAGGTGGTGAAAATTTTGACTCGGGGGAGGCGAATCCCCATTGAATCTGTGACGAGTTGAAATTATTTTTGAACCTATAGTCATAAGATTGGGGATAGGGTTGTATTGATTCGGATAAGTCCAACCGGGTGTATTTGGTTGGTTTATATTGTAACAAACTGGATTAGAATTATCCGAAACAAGTGGGGTCGGTGTGAAATATGGATTCATATTAGGATTGAAAGAATTGTTATTGTTGAATTCCATTTCATAAACAATCACAAACAAAAAGAAAAAGCAAACAACAAATAAAAGAAATAAAATCAAAACCAAGCCTATACTAGGGTTGACCTAGACCTAGACGACTCCTAACTGGTCGATTACCCGGGGGAGGTTGTTGATTGAATCCGACCACAAGCTAATCGGCCAGGTAGGGGCAAAATACGGTGGGAGGTATCCGTGCATAAGCAACGGGTCTTAATTACGCCAAACTACGGTATCTTCGAGGTATAACCTCTTAATCCCCAACCTCAAACACCGATTTCACAAGAGTAAGATTCAAAACAAGTTTCACCCTCGGTGAATCTCTTAATGAGTCCGAGATGTCTCTAGGGGCCAACATTATCAATTTTTATTAGGGCTTGGGTGTGTGAGTGGGGAGGTGGTTTTTGGGCTAAGGAAGGGTGATGAAATCCCCACCTTATCTTGTATAGGTTTTGTCCTTAATTTCAATTCGTGCAAGTGTGCAATATAGACAAGAATAACACAAAGCGAATATATCACCCACGTGTTTGTCCTATGCTATATGCAATGCCATATGTACACCTCAGTTCAGATCACAACAAAAGAACAAAATATAGTATATTGGAATTAAATTGACACGTGCCTAGATGCAAATGTCTAAATCATTTTAAAAGCGTCCAAATATCATATTTTAGTTCTTTAATTTAGTACAGTGTGTAGGCAATCAAAGCAGAAACTTGATAGCAGAATATAACAATATATGCAACTTGCAAAAACCCTGCAAAAGATGAATTTCAAATGCCACAAAAATGCCGCGTTTTCATGGCTTATCTTGTGTTTTCGCGGCACAATTTAGGAAGCAGGGTCCCTACTTTCTAGAGTAGGGACATGCAAGCAAAAGGAAAGTTCTGTGTAATGTTCAGTTTCTGCAAATATTAACCTACACAACAAAACAGAGAAGAAAATGTTAACAAAAACTTTAATAAAAAGGTCCCTTACCTCGGGTAAGGAGGAAATTGATGGACTTCAATTGGTGATTTTTTGTTTACAATGATATTAGATATGTTGCGTAACTAAAACTTTGTTCTACCTGTGAGCCTCCAGGTGTTCTACGGGGTGTGTTGCCACCCCGATTATTATACCTCTTTCCGAGGCATACAATAAGACCCTTTGCCTTTGCTTCGTCTAGCGGTAAGTTCTGTAACAGCAACGGAACATCCTGGCCATGGTCCCGGGTATTCACAAGACCCATTGTAAGCATAATTTGTTTGTTTCCTCATTAGTTTTTAATAATCAACCTCGACTTACTCATATATGAATGTATATGTATTGAGTTGTACGCTAGGATACATACCTAGATATATAGGTCGAATGAGTATAATAATAAGATGCTAATTAACAACTCGTTATTCGTTTTGCAATTCGGGTTATATGAACTCAGATTATGGTGACATGAGAAATGAGGTATATATGTGAGGGTTTCCTTATTTGGAATATTCCTTTGACATGCTAGTCTTATGAAACCATAAACTGAGCTTGTACAGCTAATTTTGCCCGTATTTGATTTTATTAGTTTTATCAGTTTTATACTATTTTCTTAGTTTAGGAGACCACTCGGGTTGTATGAAATCCGGCTATGATAACGTGATGTATATGGTATATATATGAGAGATTCCTTGCTTGGATTATTCCTTCGACGTACTAATCTCACGGAGTTGTAATTTGAGCTTGTACAATTAGTTTTGCCACATTTACTTTACTTAATGTCCCTATGCCTACTCATGCGTGTCTGTGCTCATGACACTGTTTTCAATTCATGTTTTTCTATTTGAATTTATCGATACATATGTGCTTGTCTATGCACACCACTTGCCACTCATCTTTCTAATTGTTGTGTAACTTTCTGAGTCCCTTGGACCTACATGTCCAGATCCTGGAGCTTGGACTATGGTGGACTTCCTGTTGGTTAGAGTTACGCAGTGATGGCGTAGTGGATAAGCGGTTGATCGTCCGGTGTCTTTTCTTCTAGGCCTCCCTGCTCGGCTCTCGAGTTTCTTTTTGTAACTCGTGGGCATCCTTTGTAGTATTCATACTTGTGTATCTCCTTGTATAGAATACTTATTGCGCCTCTGGGTGAAGTAATATGCTTGTAATATTATGTCACATCCTGTGATAGTTTTGTAATTGTACTCTTAAGTTAGAATGTGTAATGCACCACATACTTCTCTACTATGATTCTTGCATGTATTGATGCTTAGCATATATATATATATATATATATATATATATATATATATATATATATATATATATATATATATATATATATATGTAAGGGTATTTTCGTCCTACATATATATATCACAGTAACGTCTCCATACCCGTAGGATCAGGGCGTTATAGGATGGTATCAGAGCTCAGGTGCTCATATCCTCAGTGTAACCAGTCGGCAAATTAATGGTAAAGAAATTTGCAGCTAGAGTGCATGAGTTCTGGTTATACAATCCAACTATAAGTGCAGAGTTATCTATTTCTTGTTAATCGTCCTTCCTTTGATTCCTAAACCCCTTCATCTTTTTTGCTTTCTAGTTCTTATCGTCTTTATTCCAACTAGGATATAGGTAGACAGTAGATATAGCGGCAGGTAAGATGTGGTACACTCTCAACCTGTTCTGGCATTCTTTGATTTGTGTACATCACATTGTCTTATATCGAATAGTTCTACTATTTTGTATTCTATTCTTATATGTATGGACATTCTATGGGGATCAGTATTGAAAGTGGTGTAGTCATCAATAATATAATCAGGAGCATCAGTGTGGAATGAATTTTCGGATTCAGAATTTCTGCCAGACAGAACCTGGGTGTTTCTATTTATATTTCTCTAGGAATGATCACGATCTCTTCTATCAACTTCACAGAGCTTAGGTATTCTCACAATTGATCTGCAGTCAGATCATTATCCAGAAGATAGTATCAGGACTCACTATGATTATTATAAATTTTTGATTATGCTTTTCAGAGTAATCAATGTCCAGCGTTCTGACCGCATTATTATTGGCTTTCTTTATTTATTTGCGATCAGTTTATCAGGTTTTCTCTATCTACGGTATTTTGGTCCACTCCCAGAGTGACAGAGAACAGGCAGAACATCTAGTAATCTTATTATTGACACTTCGTCAGGAACAACTTCAAGCCTAGCAAAATATGAGTTCTAATACACATTATTGTATTCTTGGGTCTCGTCTTTTTGAAAGAAGTAATCTCCGTTGATTCTAGCAGAACCCAGGCAGTGAAAATTTGGCCAGTTCCTAAGTCAGTTCATTTTATATTATTCAGAGAGGGTTAGTTTACTGAAGTTCTAGTAGGATTCTCTTACTAACAGATATCAGGGCAGTATTAATATGGCACCATCTGAAGCCATATACGGCTGAAAGTGCAGAAGACGTCTAAGTCCCAAGTTTATTGTTCAGTCAATTTGTGTGTTACTCTCGGTTATACATATCTTAATTGGTATAATCCTCATCCCTATCCTTTTTGTGTTAATCTTCCCCTTATCAAAATTTCGAGGATGAAATTTTTGTAAGGTGGATGGATTGTAACACCCCGTTCTCAAAATACATACTCAGATACGTGTTCTGATTTTTTGATCGTATTTTCCTATTTCTCCCTGTATTTGTTTTTATTCTTGTGATTATTTATATTATTATCTGATATCAGATCCAAATTTCAGACTTAAAGTGAGCCCTAGTCTGAGCTGGGGACTCAATCCCAGTGTACTACTCGATTTGATTTTTTTATTATTTAGATTTGATTGATTTTAGTTTCAAATATAGTTTTTCAATATTTTAAAATTTTCATGATTTTTGAAATTTTTCTGAAATATATGCTTTTTGTCCTAACAGATTTTTGAAATTTTTTTCTAAAATATATGATGCAGATTCATATATGCAGACTAATAATACCCTGATGATCACCTGAGTGAGTCAACAACCTACACCGATCTTCACCCTAACAGTGACTCCTCGGGAGCCTCCTGAAAGATCGATCCTCTCCCGCATTGACTGATCGGAGTCAGCCTATAATGGGACCTACTTTGATGGCCATCCGAGTCAGTCAATAGCCTACACGGGTCTTCACCTTGACAGCGACTCTCGGAGAGCCTCTTGAAAGATGGAGGCTTGCCCACATTGACTGCTCGGAGTCAGCCTACAATAGGACCTACCCTGATGGCCACCAAACGAGTCACAGCCTACATGATGAAAGTACACCTAGAGGGGGGATGAATAGGTGTAGTGCTAATCTAATGGTCAATGATGCGGAATTAAAAACTTTTACACTACCACAATAAATATCCAAAGAGTGAAGCCGAATTCCCAGTGAAGGGCTCTAAAATTTCTCCTCAAGATTTCTCTTTTATAAGAGTTTAGATGCTTCAATAGCTCTCTTGGATCAATACAAGTATGAGCACACAAACAATATCAATCATGTATAAATAAACAATAGTAGCTGATCGTACATATATTTGTATTCTTTTCATTACACTCCTACATTTATCGTGTAATAAATCTGCTAATTTTCTTGTCTTAAATATCTATTTTGCAGAAGATAATAATGAAGAGAAAGAGGATTAAACCAAATAAATACTAATTAAAATCATATTTAACTGGATCTATTTGGTTAGCTAAGGATGATCCTGAAAATCACCTAGAGGGGGGGGGGGTGAATAGGGATGAAGCTAATCAAAGGGCAATTTAAAAATTATGAAGCAAGTGAATGCAAATGCAATGCAACAATCTCCCAAAACAAGACTAAGAGCCGTATGCCCCTTGCGGGGTTCTGAACTCCTTCCTCCGGCTTCCTCGTAAAATGAGTTAGAGGTGCGCAATGCAACCTTGTTGTATGGGATTTTGATTGACAAGATGAAGTATGATGAAAATGGCAATAGTAATCAAAAACACAAAGTAATAGCAAGGGAAAGTAAACCAATCGCAAACACAAAGATATGTTATCGAGGTTCGAGCACCCAGCTCTACTCCCCGCCTTCCCCAGAAGGATTCTAGCTACTTCCACTATCACAAAGATCAATTACAATGGAGTACCCAACTCCTACAATTTCAGCACAATTGAATTCCTTAGTAATCAAAAAGATCACAAACTCTCTCTTTCAAATATCTCTTCCCTTACAAAGGTCCTTAGAGAATATTGAGAAGGAATGAAGCTCTTGTGTAAGTGAAGAAAAATGAAATCAAATCAGAGAGTATTATCAAGAAAACACTTCTGAAATGAGTGAGAAAATATCAGCACAAAAACCAAGAAAATAGCTCTTTTGAATATCACAAACTTTGAATTTTTCTCTTGAATAAATGTTATAAAGAAACTCTCCCCAAACACCCCTATTTATAGGAGAGGGCTAGGGTTTAGGGTTAGGAATTAATTATTGAAGATTAGGAAGTAATTAGTTCCAAATATACCCTCCAACGGATTTTTAATTTCAAAAATCAAGTTTAAAACAGCTATTAAAAAATCTGCCCGTTACTGTTCAACGGACACATCGGTCGACTGGCCCGGTCGACCGATAGTTCAAAAATCCGACCGTTATGAACTATCGGTCGACTGATCCAGTCGACTGAAAAGATACAGAGAGCAAAACAAACTATCGGTCGACCGATCCGGTCGACTGATGCCTGACTGAGACTTAAAATAAAATTCCGGTCGACTGTCGGTAGACAGTCGGTCGACCGACAGACGTGCACACGGATACGTGCACTCTGCCAGGACATCGGTCGACTGGTGGTAGATAACCGGTCGACCGGCTCAGGCCAAAAGATGAAATAAAAATAGAATTTTAAAGAGATTAATATTTTTATCAAATCTATTTCAAACACAAATTCAGTATCTAACATAATAAAGAATTTGTAGAAGAAAGATTTAGTATTAAAATATTTTTGTATATTTTATAAGAAATAAACTTTAGAAAAGACATACGCGTGAAAACGTGTGTGTTTGAGCTTCAAACCTACTCTCTATTCTTTAACATGCTACAAAGCTAGAAAATAAAACCTAAGGACCTCTGAAGCAATCTTTGAGCCATCCAATGCCTTGCTAGTGCCTTCTCTTCTATGATCCTTCCTTGATGTGCAATTTGCCTTCAATGCTTGTTGGAACTTAGAAGTTTTTGCAAAAGCGAAGCGAATGAACTCTAAACATGGTACAAAACCTGAAACTCATCTAAGATAAAAGATTAGTACCAAATAGCACTTATTTGGTTTGTTATCATCAAAACACAAAACAATGGAGAGTGTAACCTCTTGGGCTAACAATCTCCCCCTTTTTGATGATGACAAAACAAATAGGCTATTTACAAAAATATAGGGAGGAGAAAAACTCCCCCTTAAATTATGCTATATTTAAAACATATAAAAATGCTCTAGATACCAATAATTGAAATGATAAATAGAAGTGATGCACCAATTATTGAAGTCAATTTAAAACAACAATACAATACAAATAAAACTCAAAAACTTGCACTTGATATCAAAAACACCAAAAATCTATCAAAAACACCAAAAATCAAAAATTGCTCCTTGATACCAATTTTAAACAAAAAATACCAACTAAAATACAAAAACCAAAAACCAAAACATCATATAAATTCATATGGAACCAAGACCAAATGAACTTATTTTTGTCCATGTAAACTTATTCTCCCCCTTTTTGTCATACATCAAAAAGGGTTAGAAAAAACATGTTTAATCAATAATACACAAATTTAATTCTCCACAAATAAACGAAAATCTAGCAAAATCAAGTGGTTTTGTGAAAATATCGGCTAGTTGAAAATCGGTGAAAACATAATCAATATCTATATCACCTTTCTCAAAATGATCTCTAAGAAAGTGATATCTAATCTCAATGTGCTTGGTCTTACTATGTTGATTTGCATTTTTGGTTAGATGAATAGTACTAGTATTATCACAAAATATTTTAATATTTTTATAATGCAAATCATAATCAAGGAGAGTATGTTTCATCCAAAGGACTTGTGCACAACAAGCCCCCGCGGCAACATACTCCGCCTCGGCGGTTGATAGAGCTACGGAATTTTGCTTCCTAGAGGACCATGAAACAAGACAATTACCGAGAAATTGACATGTCCCACTAGTACTCTTTCTATCTACTCTACAACCCGCATAGTCGGCGTCCGAATAACTAATCATAGAAAAATCTATAGTTTTCGGATACCAAAGACCTAAACCAATCGTTCCCTTAACATATCGAATAATGCGTTTTACGGCAATTAAATGAGATTCCTTGGGACACGATTGAAATCTAGCACAAAGACACACACTAAACATGATATCCGGCCTACTTGCCGTTAAATATAAAAGACTACCTATCATGCTTCTAAACAATTTAATATCAACATTTTTACCTTGTTCGTCCTTATCAAGCTTGGTTGTTGTAGCCATGGAGTGTTGCAAGCTTTAGCGTCTTCAAGTCCAAACCTCTTCACGAGTTCCTTAGCGTATTGGCTTGAGAGATGAAGTTCCCATCATGCAATTGCTTGACTTGGAGTCCAAGAAAAAAGTTGAGCTCACCCATGGAGGACATTTCGAATTCTTGTTGCATTACCTTTTCAAAATCCTTGCATAAAACTTCATTAGTAGAACCGAAAATAATATCATCAACATAAATTTGGACAATTAAAATATCATTATCAACATGCTTAGTGAAGAGAGTGGTGTCTACTTTGCCTTTAATAAAGTTATTTGAAATTAGAAAACTTGAAAGCCTTTCATACCAAGCTCTTGGAGCTTGTTTTAAACCATACAAAGCCTTATCAAGTTTGAAAATAAAATCGGGATGAACATGATCGATAAAACCGGGAGGTTGAGAAACATAAACTTCTTCATTAAGAAAACCATTTAAAAATGCACTTTTTACATCCATTTGAAAAAGTTTGAAATTTTTAAAAGATGCATAAGCTAGTGTTATCCGTATGGCTTCAAGCCGTGCTACGGGTGCAAAGGATTCCTCAAAGTCGATTCCCTCAACTTGAGTGTAACCTTGGGCTACTAACCTAGCTTTATTCCTAATGACATTTCCGGACTCATCCAACTTATTCCTGAAGATCCACTTAGTACCAATTATTGGTCTATCGTGGGGCTTAGGAACAAGGTGCCAAACTTGGTTGCGCTCAAATTGATTGAGTTCCTCTTGCATGGCAAGCAACCAATATGGGTCCGTCTCGGCTTCGAGAATGCCTTTGGGTTCAAAAAGAGAAATGAAAGCAAAGTTACCACATAGGTCATGGAGTTTGGAGCGCGTTGTGACTCCTCTTGAAGCGTCACCGATGATGAGCTCCTTAGGATGATTTGTAGCATATCTCCAAGCTTTGGGAAGCGGTTGAGTGCTTTCCTCATTATCCTTTTGAACTTCACCTAAAGGTTCTTGCTTATCTTCTTGAGCGGGTGAGTCCTTCAAGGATAGTTTCTCCATGCTTTCACCTAATGGTTCAATCTCTACAACATTCTCAACAAACACATTAGACTCTTCAAACTTAACATGCATAGTTTCTTCAATAGTAAGTGAAGATCTAATGAAAACTCTATATGCTTTGCTAGTAGAGGAATATCCAACAAAGATAGCCTCATAAGCTTTAGCATCAAATTTACCCAAATTCTCTTTTGTATTTAAAACAAAACACTTGCATCCAAAACTTTGAAATATGAAACATTTGGTTTTCTAAAATGATACATTTCAAAAGAAGTTTTAGAAGAATTTTTGCATAAATAAATACGGTTTGATATATAGCATGCGGTGTTTACGGCCTCGGCCCATAAATATTGAGGGAGGTCGTATTCACTTATCATTGTCCTAGCCATCTCTTGAAGTGTTCTATTTTTCCTTTCTACAACTCCATTTTGTTGTGGAGTTCTAGGACAAGACATTTCATGCTTAATTCCCTTTTCATCACAATAAGTCATGAAGAGTTGGTTCACAAATTCACCACCTCTATCACTCCTTATTTTCAAAATCGAAAACCTTTTTCTTTTTCAACTCTTTTTCTAAAAATCTTAAAGTGAGAAAAAGTTTGATCTTTATTTTGCAAAAAGAAAACCCAACTAAATCGAGAGAAATCATCAACTAAAACAAATGCAAATCTACTTCCATTTAAGCTTTTAGTTTTAATTGGTCCAAATAAATCCATGTGAATTAATTCTAGAGGTCTAGTTGACATGATATCCTTGATTGGTTTAAAGGAAGACTTGGTTTGTTTCCCAAGTTGGCACGCACCACAAATGCGGTCTTTCTCAAAACTCAAGCAAGGAATACCCTTCACCAATTCCTTTGAATTAATTCTAGAAATATGTTCAAAAGATGCATGTCCTAATCTTCTATGCCAAAGCCAAGAATTTTCATCAAAAGCATTTAAACATTTAGTAGAACATTCTACATTAAGCATGTCAATAATATAAACATTATCATCACGAAATCCGGTCAAAATACAATCATTCGATTTAATATCAAAAATCTTACAAGAAGTGTCATCAAAAATAACTTTAAGACCACGATCACAAAATTGACTAATACTAAGCAAATTATGTTTCAAACCATCAACTAAAACAACATTCTCAATAATAGGAGATGAACCAATTTGAATATTACCAATACCAATGATTTTGCCTTTGGAATCATCCCCGAAGGTGACGGAGCCACCTTCCATGTACCTTGATAGGGTTGTGAAGTTGTTGATATCCCATGTCATGTGCCTCGAACAACCACTATCAAGGTACCACCGCTCCCTACGTCTTGGAGCCTTGGTGTGTACCTACATCAAACATTTTAGGACTTGATTTTGGTACCCACATTTTCTTGGGTCCATGAGGGTTAGAGCCATTAACTCAAACAAGATTATTTGAAGTATGCAATTTATCATAACAAAATTTAGCTAAATGTCCATTTTTGCCACAATATGTACATCTATAAACTCTACCATATTTAAATGCATAATGAGTGTGTGATTTGTGAGCATTGGCATTGTGAGCATGAAAAGATTTAGCATGAGAAGTATTATTTGAAGTGTGAGCATGTGGAATCTTAGCATGAGAAACTTTATCATGAGAAGTATTCTTTTTAGAAAATTTTTCTTCAAGCTTCTTAGTATTAAAAGCACAATCTTTTAAAACTTTTTCAAAATCACTCATTTTAGATTTAAGAGAAGAAATTTCTTTATTATCAACAATAGGGGTTTTACCCTTGCAAGAAATCTTATAAGCATCAAAATCATTTTGAATAGCAACAAGATTGGAAGAAAGATCATCTTTTTCTTTTGTAACCAAAGCAAGTTGGTTTTTGAGAAAAGCAACTTCTTTTTGCAATTTAAAGCATTCCATTTTCTTGTTATCATAAGTTTCGGAAAGTTCTACAAAAGCATGAACTAGAACTTCCTTACTCAAATCATCATCATTATCATCTATAGATTCAAGAGTTTGAGGGTTTACCTTGGGTGTGTTTGCCATGAAACACATGTTTGCGGTATCCACTTGTTCTTCTTCGGACTCGCTTTCCGAATCCCATGTGGCCTTGTAAGCTTTCTTTTCATCTTGTTTCTTTGGCTTGAAGGTGGAAGTCATTCTTTTCTTGAACTCCGGACAATCGGCCATGATGTGTCCGGGCTTGCGGCAATTGTAGCAAATGATCCTCTTCTCCTCTTTGCCTTCAAACTTTCTCCGGAAATTTTGCTTGTTCTTCCGGTACATCCTCTTGATGTTGCGCACTAGGAGGGAGAGCTCCTCATCTTCTTCTTCATCTTCTTCATCATCTTCAATGGTGGATGAAGACTTGAAAGCTATGGACTTTTTCTTTGTTGGAGCCGCCTCTTCTCTTGCCTTCTTCTCCATCTCATGGGTTTTTAGGTTCCCAATGAGATTTATGATGTCCATTTCGTCCTTGTCATTCAACTCCTTTAAGGTGGTGGCCTTGATCTCCCAAGATGGAGGAAGAGCCTGTATCACCTTGCGCACCTTTTGATCATTGGAGATGACGTCACCTAATGAAGAAAGACCATTAGTGATTTTTGTGAAACGAGTAATCATGCAATCAATGGTTTCATCATCAAGCATCTTAAATGATTCATATTGAGACCTCAAGAGATCTATTTTAGCTCTCTTGACTTGTGAAGTCCCTTCATGCGTGACCAATAAGTGTTGCCAAATCTCATAGGCGGATTGGCAATGAATTACCCGTGTAAGGTCATCCTCATTCAAGGCGGTTAAAAGGGAGTTTTGGGCTTTTGAGTTAGCCTCATATTCTCTAAAGTTGAAGTCGGTCCAAGTGCTTTCATCTTCATTGGGTGCTACATAGGGTTTGGTCAAAGACTTAGCCACTAAACTACCTAGTGATTGCAAAAAGATAGTCATCCTAACCTTCCAAATAGGGAAGTTGAGTCCATCAAATTTAGGTGGGGTTTTAATGTTGTCGGCCATGTTTACTAGTGTATGAATGGATGAATGAAAATGTTGATTAGCAATATTTTAAGGATCTCTCTATGGATGTTAAGCCAAACCTAGAGTCCAAGCTCTGATACCAATTGAAAATCACCTAGAGGGGGGGGTGAATAGGTGATGAAGCTAATCAAAGGGCAATTTAAAAATTATGAAGCAAGTGAATGCAAATGCAATGCAACAATCTCCCAAAACAAGACTAAGAGTCGTATGCCCCTTGCGGGGTTCTGAACTCCTTCCTCCGGCTTCCTCGTAAAATGAGTTAGAGGTGCGC
Source organism: Agave tequilana (assembly GCA_038442645.1). Classification (NCBI taxonomy): domain Eukaryota; kingdom Viridiplantae; phylum Streptophyta; class Magnoliopsida; order Asparagales; family Asparagaceae; genus Agave; species Agave tequilana. The sequence continues at coordinate 36,409 of JAVJIF010015514.1, read as the reverse complement.
AATGCAACCTTGTTGTATGGGATTTTGATTGACAAGATGAAGTATGATGAAAATGGCAATAGTAATCAAAAACACAAAGTAATAGCAAGGGAAAGTAAACCAATCGCAAACACAAAGATATGTTATCGAGGTTCGAGCACCCAGCTCTACTCCCCGCCTTCCCCAGAAGGATTCTAGCTACTTCCACTATCACAAAGATCAATTACAATGGAGTACCCAACTCCTACAATTTCAGCACAATTGAATTCCTTAGTAATCAAAAAGATCACAAACTCTCTCTTTCAAATATCTCTTCCCTTACAAAGGTCCTTAGAGAATATTGAGAAGGAATGAAGCTCTTGTGTAAGTGAAGAAAAATGAAATCAAATCAGAGAGTATTATCAAGAAAACACTTCTGAAATGAGTGAGAAAATATCAGCACAAAAATCAAGAAAATAGCTCTTTTGAATATCACAAACTTTGAATTTTTCTCTTGAATAAATGTTGTAAAGAAACTCTCCCTAAACACCCCTATTTATAGGAGAGGGCTAGGGTTTAGGGTTAGGAATTAATTACTGAAGATTAGGAAGTAATTAGTTCCAAATATACCCTCCAACGGATTTTTAATTTCAAAAATCAAGTTTAAAACAGCTATTAAAAAATCTGCCCGTTACTGTTCAACGGACACATCGGTCGACTGGCCCGGTCGACCGATAGTTCAAAAATCCGACCGTTATGAACTATCGGTCGACTGATCCAGTCGACTGAAAAGATACAGAGAGCAAAACAAACTATCGGTCGACCGATCCGGTCGACTGATGCCTGACTGAGACTTAAAATAAAATTCCGGTCGACTGTCGGTAGACAGTCGGTCGACCGACAGACGTGCACACGGATACGTGCACTCTGCCAGGACATCGGTCGACTGGTGGTAGATAACCGGTCGACCGGCTCAGGCCAAAAGATGAAATAAAAATAGAATTTTGAAGAGATTAATATTTTTATCAAATCTATTTCAAACACAAATTCAGTATCTAACATAATAAAGAATTTGTAGAAGAAAGATTTAGTATTAAAATATTTTTGTATATTTTATAAGAAATAAACTTTAGAAAAGACATACGCGTGAAAACGTGTGTGTTTGAGCTTCAAACCTACTCTCTATTCTTTAACATGCTATAAAGCTAGAAAATAAAACCTAAGGACCTCTGAAGCAATCTTTGAGCCATCCAATGCCTTGCTAGTGCCTTCTCTTCTATGATCCTTCCTTGATGTGCAATTTGCCTTCAATGCTTGTTGGAACTTAGAAGTTTTTGCAAAAGCGAAGCGAATGAACTCTAAACATGGTACAAAACCTGAAACTCATCTAAGATAAAAGATTAGTACCAAATAGCACTTATTTGGTTTGTTATCATCAAAACACAAAACAATGGAGAGTGTAACCTCTTGGGCTAACAGATCCCAGATCTAGTTAGAACAAATCAAGGATTGGGGAAAATGTTTAGCTGAAGATCAGAGCAAATCAGAAAGATTACACCAAATGGAAACCGGTAAAATTCAGATTTCTATAAATCTATTTTGGTTAGCTAAAGATCAACTGAGGATAATATCAAATACAGAGAGATAAATGGATAGAGAGAAGATCAACGGATGAGATGAAGCAAGTTTGACTCAGATTCTGACTGGATACATTTTAGTATTTGAATCATAACTTTCGCTACCGAATCTCAAATCTGATGATTAAAGATGATCTAGAAAACAGACGTACAGGGCTACAACTTTTATGTTGATCATTATTTCTAATTCTATCATTTCATAAGTGATATTCAGCAATCAACACGCCAACAAACTGTAAATCAGAACTGAATATCCACATCAAATCAAGTTTGGAGATAAGGGGAGGATTCAAATTCAGAAATAGCCAGCTTTCCCTATCTTCATACCCCTCTAACCTCTGTATTTCTTCTATAAATACCTGCAATCTCAAAGGCAAAAGGAATAAGGACCAAGCAGAGAATAGAACTTAGGCTAATTTATAATTTGTAACTTAGGTTTTTATTTTCTTTCATGTAATTTTTGTTTTATTGTAACTGAGAGGAGAGGATACTTTCATGGAGGAATGAGAGCAAGCTTGTACTGAAGGTGACACCAGTGTAAGTGATCTTTTCTTCCATTGTTATTTGAATCGAATCGAGGTTTCCTTTCCTTTTCTACTCTTGTTTTTGTTCGCTTTCCTCTTTTGTGTTTGTGGATCCAAATGAAACCGATAGCCTCGAAGTTGCCTTCTCCTTGCAAGTGTCGTTGAAGGCTTATGGTGATGGACATCCATTTCTATGGTAGTATAGCTCGCCCCTTCATTTTCATAGTATAAATCGGGAATGGGGAAGATCTCATCTGCCATGCTTCGCTCGCCTTCAAAGAAAGGTACATCATCGATACGGGTGAAAGGTAAACATGCGCGGAAGAGGTAAGTATGTTTTCTAGGTTTTAATTTTTCTTTCTTTTCTTGTAACTTTCAGTGTAGATCACTGATTGGTAGTGAAAAGTGCATTTTTATCATCATATTTACTAATTATTAATAAATGTGCAGAATTAAATGAATAAATATGAAAATGTGACGGTAAATATGATGATAAAAATGCACTTTTCACTACCAATCACACCCCCACACTTATCTTTTTGCTCGTCCTCGAGTAAAAACAAAGAAAAAGAAAAAGTTAATCTAACCTAACTCACTTCGTAGGAATCACGATTGCACTTAGCACGTGCAACAAGCCGTTAAACCTCTAGGTTACCCTAGAGGACGAGTGTTGTCTCGTGAGGGTTTTCAGCGGATTGCACCCACAAAATCCATAAAAAGGAAAATATTTGAATTATATTTGAAGAGACTAAGTAGTCTATAAGTTTTAGGATCCTCATTTTTATTCATTCTTCAAACCTAGTCTTTATAAAGTCAATTGTTATTCATTTTAGGTAAGGATTAAAATTGAATTTCTAATATAGTCTTTTTCGTTACCAAAAGTCATATGCACCCTTGTGAATCTAGGAATTCCTTAACTTGGACTCTCATGCCTCTTTATTATTTTTATAACATCATCTAATTTTCTTTCATGTAAGTATCAAGGCTTCTTGAGGCCCTCATACCTAACTAATTTGTTGACTGATTTTTCCTGCACACAAAAGTTAGAATATTAGATTAAGAATAGATGTGCAAGGTTCTCAGTTCTAATCCGCGGTAGCAGGGCTATGCGGGTCGTGATCCTCAAGGAGGGACTGCGATGGAAGCGTTAAGCAAGTTATACTCTAAAGCTTTTATTTTTATTAGTTAATTGTCACGATGGTATTTACAAAGAAACGTGGTATTTACAATGAGTTGTGGGAAAGAATATTGGAGAGATGTGGATTTAATCTACGAAAAGAAAATAAAAGAAAAGAAAGGAAAACTTATCTCTTTATTTGCTTGCCGTTTGAACCGTTGCGATGTTTTCCCTTTTCTTGGAAGGCGTACAAGCACGGCTTATGGGATCGTCCGCCTTCTAATCTACTCTACGAAATAAAACAACAAGCTATGAAGACTTGTTCATCGCCATGGGCCGTCAAGGTTCCTTCTTCGGCTAGGTAGTCTCAAAGCGTAAAGTTCTCACGGTTTGCAAGTCATCGGAGAAAGAAACAATCACATAAAATAAAAATAGAAGAACAGAGATTAAACAAAACTAGAGAAACAATAACACAAGAATAAAAATAAAAAGAACAAAACGAACCTCGAGTTGATTTATTTAACAATGGTGGAAAAGCAAAACTTACACCGATTGTCACCCTCAGTACAAGTAGATCTCCTTCCTCCATGAGAACATCCTCTCCTCTCGGTTTACAAAAGAAAATAAAAAATATACAAAGGTGGAAAGAAAACCTAAAAACCCTAACTTTGGCCCTTTGCTGGACGCTGGACGCTCTCTACGTTGCACTGCAGGAGATATTTATAGATGCAGAAGGCTACAGAGTCCCGGAAGAATCTGCCCACGAAATTTGGGATCAGGATCTTATCAAAGTGCCGCGGATTTGCGGCGGTTCCGCGGCACTTTTGTGGCTTCTGGCCACGCGCTTTGGCGCGTGGCCTCTCCTGGTCCGTCCATGTGGGCGCTTGCTTCTAGAATTGTAATCCTGGCCTTTTAAATCTGGATTTTCGAGGTAACTTGGTAATCAAGTTACCCTTAATCCAGATTTCTTCAAATCTTCCTCCCACGAATTTTCTTCTTATCTTGGCCTTTTATTCTCATCCTGCAGGTGTTTAGGGTTGGATAGAAGTCTATCCTTCCCTAATTTCTGATTTTTGCAACTTTTAGCCTTTGCATTTGCATTTTGACTCTTTGTATTTGCGCTTTTTCACCTGGGCTTCAAACATGGGCTTGGATCTGGGCTTTTGGGCTCTTTAGGCTTTATTTATTGCTAAAATAACAATTCGAGGCCTGCACACAATAAATTACTAATTATTAATAAATGTGCAGAATTAAATGAATAAATATGAAAATGTGACGGTAAATATGATGATAAAAATGCACTTTTCACTACCAATCACACCCCACACTTATCTTTTTGCTCGTCCTCGAGTAAAAACAAAGAAAAAGAAAAAGTTAATCTAACCTAACTCACTTTCGTAGGAATCACGATTGCACTTAGCACGTGCAACAAGCCATTAAACCTTTAGGTTACCCTAGAGGACGAGTGTTGTCTCGTGAGGGTTTTCAGCGGATTGCACCCACAAAATCCATAAAAAGGAAAATATTTGAATTATATTTGAAGAGACTAAGTAGTCTATAAGTTTTAGGATCCTCATTTTTATTCATTCTTCAAACCTAGTCTTTATAAAGTCAATTGTTATTCATTTAGGTAAGGATTAAAATTGAATTTCTAATATAGTCTTTTTCGTTACCAAAAGTCATATGCACCCTTGTGAATCTAGGAATTCCTTAACTTGGACTCTCATGCCTCTTTATTATTTTTATAACATCATCTAATTTTCTTTCATGTAAGTATCAAGGCTTCTTGAGGCCCTCATACCTAACTAATTGACTATTAGATGTGTTAATATATTTATTTTTTTTTTTTATATTATTTTTTTTTGGCATGTATAACTCATCTAATTTTCTTTCGTATAAGTATCAAGGCTTCTTGAGGCCCTAATACCTAACTAATTGATTATTAGATGTGTTAGTACATATAAGTAATTTTTCCTTAGTTCCCTCGGACTTTCTAATCCACCCATGTAGCGAACTTTAAAGTCGGTGACTCCCAAACCGGTCGGTCTTAGGGCACCAGGTGAGAAAAACACCCCGCGGACTCAAATTCGAGTGAACTAGGCACAAAACTAAGGTATTATTTTTTTTATTTTATTTTTATTTTTTTTTTTTTTTGCATTCACCTTTAGGCGTGAATACTTATGCTTCTTGAGGCACATGTATCCAGCTTAATTAGTGATTTTTTTCTTTTTTCTTTTTATATATGAGGCACAAGGGTCTTTGTCTTAGAATCCTAGATATGCATTAGGTATGCAATATTCATTAAGGTAAAAATCAAGACTAATTATTTATTCAATTTCTCTCCTATACCTAAAATTTAAACAATTTATTTATTTTGATCAAGTTTTTAGAAATCCTAATCATGATTTTTCCTAATCCTTAAAACTAACTTAGATTTCTTTCAAAAAATAAGTCAAAATATTCCTTTTTTATAACATTTTTTTTTTAAATTTTTTTTTAAATTTTTTTTTTTTTTTTAGCAAATTTTGTTAGTGTCTACCTATGTTAGTATGTTAGTAAAGCCCACCCCCACACTTATCTCATGCATTGTCCTCAATGTATGAATGAATGCATATATGCATGAAACAGAACAAGGGAAGGCGGAAAATTACCTTAGGGTGGTGGTTCCGGAGGTGGTCTAATTGGTCCACGAAATGCGGCCCAATCAAGATAACAAATAATTTGGTGGAACCCACCAGAAATTTTCCTTACATAACCCACTAAAATATATATATAATCATTTTTTAGTATTTCCACCCCATCAAATTTCCAAATTCATAATAAATTTCAGAGTTAATTGTCTCAATCTCCTTGTCCCAAAATGGAGTATGAAAGGATGGAATTATTGACTTGGACATTATAGGTGCGGGAACGAATACCGACTCAGGGAAGATGCTCAAATCAAGTAAGGGCTCAGGAGTCGGGCTAGGTTCAAGAATTGGGTCCAAGTCAAGAAATTGAAACTCAAGTCCACAATCTTCTTCCCACAATGGAATGTGACCTAATATGGATGATATCTCTTTACTTCCAATATTAAGGAATTCTAGCTCATCGCCATACAATTCTTCAAAACTAAGGTCAACATCTTCCGTCAGAATTGTACAATCAGTTTCAGAAGTGAAGAGATTGTGAGAATCTAGGTCATGTTCAAGTTCTAATTCGGGAAAGGGAAAACTTGTCAAGTTATCAGAATTTGAAATTTCGGCAAGTTCACATGATGTTACTGAATTAGAATCTTGTTGTCCAAAGCAACTTAGTTCGTCTGCTTTAAAAGAGTGGTCAGCGATATCAGAATCAGCCGGACGGTTAGAACGTAAGCATTGAACCATCAAATCAATATCATGATCACGGGCTAATTTAGCCTCGGTCATGGCAGCTAGCATCCCTTCATAGTCGATAGGTGCTTCTTGTTGAAAATAGGAAGGGTAGTCGTGATAAAGTTGTGAGTCGGTGGACTCACGTATCATCATGTCTAAAATTGATGGTGATTTTTGCTTGGACTCATTTCTACTCATCATTTCCAAGATAGATGGATTTCTATTCTGAATGGGTGGATCTGAGTATGAATCTTGGGAAGAATGTGGACTAGATGGATATGGAGGACAATTTGGTTGAGAATTAGACTCGGGGGACTCGAAACCCCATGAACTCTGTGACGAGTTGAAATTATTATGGAAATTATAGTCATAAGATGGGGGGTGTGGGTTATACTCATTCGGATAAGACCATTCCGGCACACTAGATTGGTCAAAATTAGGGTATGCCGGGTTGGTAATATCCGAATAATAGTTAGGGGTGTAATATGGATTAAAATTGGAATTATTATTATATGCCATATCACACCAACACAAACAACACAAACAATTAAACAAACAAAAAAAAAAGAAAAATTCTAACCTAAGTTAGGGTAGACCTAGACCTAGACGACTCCTAACTGGTTAGACTGTCCACGGGAGGTAGGGTGTAGACTTTGACCACAAGTTAATCAGCCAGGTCGGGGCAAGAGTGGTGGGAGGTTTTCCGTCAAAGGCGTTCCTTAATTAAATAACCACCACACTTCGGGCTTTCGGCCCTCAATCCCCTTCCTAGACACTGATTTGGCAGGAGTCAACTTCCAACACCGTTCCCCCTTAGGATAATCTCCTATTGAGTCCGAGATGTCCCTAGGGCCAACGTCTACTAATTTTTAAGTTAGGCTTGGGTTAGTGAGTGCTCGGGATATGATTTTTGGGCTAAGGAAGGGTGATGAAATTCCCACCTTATCTTGTTAATGGGTTATGCCCTTAAGATGAATTAGTGCAAGTGTACAAGATAAATAGATAAGAATCACTCAAAGCAGAAAATCAACCAAGAGATGAATCCTATTCTACATGCAATGCGTACGTACCTTGCCTCCAGCACTCTTCAACAGTAAAAGTAAAAGAATTGAAAGACACGTGCCTAGAATGCAATTGTCTAAACAATTTTTAATTACAACCAATTTTTTACTGTTGATTAAATTAGCAGGTATATGGTGAATAATACAGGAAGATAAGTATTGCAGAAGCTGTATTTTGCAGAGCTGAAGACCCTGCAGAAAAATTGTCAGGAGTGAACTCCTCCTTGCCGCAGATCCGCGGCTTTGGCCGCGTTTCTGCGGCAATTTGGAGGGATCCTGGGCTCTGCTTTCTGGAGCAGAGGCCCAGGTCCACTTATATGTTACTGCAGTTGCAAAAATCCTGTTTCTTCACCTGTAACCTGCAACAGAAAAGAATAAAGAATAAGTTAATAAAAAATATTTTTTATTAGAGAATAACTTACCGTCCCTCCCGGCAACGGCGCCAATTTGTTGACTGATTTTTCCTGCACACAAAAGTTAGAATATTAGATTAAGAATAGATGTGCAAGGTTCTCAGTTCTAATCCGCGGTAGCAGGGCTATGCGGGTCGTGATCCTCAAGGAGGGACTGCGATGGAAGCGTTAAGCAAGTTATACTCTAAAGCTTTTATTTTTATTAGTTAATTGTCACGATGGTATTTACAAAGAAACGTGGTATTTACAATGAGTTGTGGGAAAGAATATTGGTGAGATGTGGATTTAATCTACGAAAGAAAAGAAAAGAAAAGAAAGGAAAACTTATCTCTTTATTTGCTTGCCGTTTGAACCGTTGCGATGTTTTCCCTTTTCTTGGAAGGCGTACAAGCACGGCTTATGGGATCGTCCGCCTTCTTAATCTACTCTACGAAATAAAACAACAAGCTATGAAGACTTGTTCATCGCCATGGGCCGTCAAGGTTCCTTCTTCGGCTAGGTAGTCTCAAAGCGTCAAGTTCTCACGGTTTGCAAGTCATCGGAGAAAGAAACAATCACATAAATAAAAATAGAAGAACAGAGATTAAATAAAACTAGAGAAACAATAACACAAGAATAAAAATAAAAAGAACAAAACGAACCTCGAGTTGATTTATTTAACAATGGTGGAAAAGCAAAACTTACACCGATTGTCACCCTCAGTACAAGTAGATCTCCTTCCTCCATGAGAACATCCTCTCCTCTCGGTTTACAAAAAGAAATAAAAAATATACAAAGGTGGAAAGAAAACCTAAAAACCCTAACTTTGGCCCTTTGCTGGACGCTGGACGCTCTCTACGTTGCACTGCAGGAGATATTTATAGATGCAGAAGGCTACAGAGTCCCGGAAGAATCTGCCCACGAAATTTGGGATCAGGATCTTATCAAAGTGCCGCGGATTTGCGGCGGTTCCGCGGCACTTTTGTGGCTTCTGGCCACGCGCTTTGGCGCGTGGCCTCTCCTGGTCCGTCCATGTGGGCGCTTGCTTCTAGAATTGTAATCCTGGCCTTTTAAATCTGGATTTTCGAGGTAACTTGGTAATCAAGTTACCCTTAATCCAGATTTCTTCAAATCTTCCTCCCACGAATTTTCTTCTTATCTTGGCCTTTTATTCTCATCCTGCAGGTGTTTAGGGTTGGATAGAAGTCTATCCTTCCCTAATTTCTGATTTTTGCAACTTTTAGCCTTTGCATTTGCATTTTGACTCTTTTTATTTGCGCTTTTTCACCTGGGCTTCAAACATGGGCTTGGATCTGGGCTTTTGGGCTCTTTAGGCTTTATTTATTGCTAAAATAACAATTCGAGGCCTGCACACAATAAATTACTAATTATTAATAAATGTGCAGAATTAAATGAATAAATATGAAAATGTGACGGTAAATATGATGATAAAAATGCACTTTTCACTACCAATCAATCACCAACACCATGATCACCCAAATATCTCACTCTTTCATTTTCTTTGTACATATCACTTCTATTTTCTCCATCTTCTCATTCTACCACTTTCTTCCTAACTTGACTATAACTCTTTTTTCATTTTCTTTTTAAGAATTAAAAGAAGATCTTTAACCGTCCTTTGTATCTTAAAAGAAAACTTACTAAAAAAACTTCCATCGCTAGTTCCTCCTTGTGAATCACGACCCGCATAGCCACTTGCTATAGCGGTAGTATTGAGTACTTGCACTCTTTATTTTAAAGTTCTAAAATTCTGTATTTGTGTGCAGGTTCAAACTCAATAAAAATTATTTTAAAGTTCTGAAATTCTGTATTTTGTGTGCAGGTCCACCTCAATCAAATTTTGGCGCCGTTGCCGGGGAGGGACAATAAATTATTTTCTCATTAAAGTTTACATTTTTTGTTAACCTTCTTCTTAGTTTTTGACGCACAAATTTAACAACAAGGAACTTTTGCTGCAATGGACATATAAGTGGCCTTGGACTCTGCTTAAGAAAGTAGAGCCAAGAAGCCCTCAGATGTCTACATTCCTGTGGCAATCTTAGTGAACTACTAACCTGTATTTTCTACAAGTTAGCTGAATTGCAAAGTTTAATATCTGTAGCTATTAATTTTCATATTTGTCTCACTGTACTTCCTTTCTAACCTCAACAGTTAAATGATTTTTGTTAAATGCTAAAAACGGTTTAGACTTTGCATTTAGGCACGTGTCTAATTCGTTTATATTTACATTACTGTTGAAGAGTGCTGGAGCAAAAGGTACGTTTGCATGGCATATAGTTTAGGAAACATTCTTGAGTGATTATTTGCTTGTTGAATGTTACTTTTCTTTATCCTGCACACTTTGCACAATTAATCTTAAGGGCTTGTCCTATAAACATGATAAGGTGGGGAAGTCATTACCCTCCCTTAGCCCACAAACAATCTCCTCACTCACTAACCCAAGCCTAACTAAAACTGAGTAGACGTTGGCCCTAGGGACATCTCGGACTCAATTAAGAGATTATCCTAAGGGGGAAGGTGTTAGAATTTGACTCTTGCCAAATCAGTGTCTAAGGAAAGAGATTGAGGGGCGAAACCCTGAAGGCTGGTGGTTTGGCTTAATTAGGCCCGTCGCTTTTGCGCGAACACCTCCACCAATCTTGCCCTGACCTGACTGATTAGCTTGTGGTCAAAAAGACTGCATTATACCTCCCATGGACAGTCTAACCAGTTAAGAGGTTTCTAGATTAAAGGTTTACCCTAACTTAGTTTAGAATTTTTTCTTTCTTTTTATTTTTTTGCTTATTTGTTTGTTTTTCTTTGTTTGTGTTGACATTTCCTGTGTGATATGGCTTATAACAATAATTTTTTCAATTTTAATGGTAATCCATATTACACCCTGACCTCTTTTTCGGATATTACCAACCCGACATATCATAACTTTAACCAACCTAGTGTGCCAGATTGGTCTTATCCGAATCATTACATGCCCCAGTCCCAATACTATGAACAAGGATGGAATAATCATCACTAATTTTTACAGAGTCAATGGGGATACAACTCCCCGAGTAATATTGTCAACTACCCTACCAACATCCAGCTTCATATACTCCATCTCCCGAATAACCATTAGAAGAATCAATTGACTGGGAAGAGAGGATGGAAGCCTTAGATAAGCTTGAGCGACGAATTCAAATTTTAGAAGACTCAAAATCCCGTAAAAATTTTTAAGTCAGAGATCCTTACTCTATTTTTCAAGGAGAACATGCCAACTTAGAAAAGAGTATGGAAACCATAATTCAATGTCAAAATGATCCACTCGATATGATAGAAGAAAGAATTAGTAGATTGGAGAACATGCGTAGGAATAAGGAAACTCTCCCTATTCAATTTTTGACTATTCTTAACACTTCTAGTCATATTGATGAAAACTAAGAATCATGGTATCTTGAAGACTTTGACCAAGATTCAGTTTCACCACAAAGCCTTGAACTTGACCAATATCAACCCATTGAGGAATTGGCAAGTTTCATTTTAATGAGATTGAACTTGATCATGAATGTGAACCCTATCCCCAACTTTGTTATCCGGTTTCCATCTTCGAATCTATGTTGACTTCGGTATTCTTACCCAATTTGGACCAATTTTCTGAGCTAACATTTATTCCCGTACCTACAGATTTTAAAATTGAATCACCAATTTTGGACAGTCACATTCCATTAATGGAAAAGAATGTGAATATCAATTCTTTGACTTGGACTCAACGCTTGAACTAAAACTAACTCTCGAACCCCAAGTTGATTTTCCTTAGTTTGTATTGGTTTTTGAACCTATCATTCTTGAGTCCAAGTCAACCATTCCATCAAGTCACATTCTTTTGTTGGACATAGGAATAGACCATGATGACTCTATGATAATTTTCCAGGACTGGTCATGTAAAGGGAGTAAGTTTCACGATAGGATCTTTCATGATCCTATTCATACTGGGGACTGTAAACATGTAAATAAAAAGAGGTCAATAAAGGTAGGTTCCATGAACCACCACATTATCTTGATTAGGTAGCAACGCTTGACCCAATCAGACCACCACCAGAACCACCACCTTAAGGTAATATTTTCCTTCCCTTTCTTCTTTTTCATGCATCTATGCATTAATTCATACATTGAGGACAATGCATGAGATAGGTGTGGGGAGGGTTCTAACATAACTTAGGTTTTCTTTTTTTTTAAACAAAAAAAGTTAACATTTTCTTTACTTTTAAAACTTTTTGAAAATAGAAATAATATTTTGACATATTTTTGTAAGAAATTAAGTTAATTTTAAGGAATAGGAAAATCCAAATTAGGATTTCTTATACTTGGTCAAAATAAGATTATTTATTTAATTTTTAAGGTTAGGAAGATAATTTGTCAAAGTAATTTAGTCTTGATCTTTACCTTGATGAAATATGCATACTTCATACACTTACACACTTAGAATTCAAAAACAAAGATTCTTATGCCTTTAAATAATATAAAATAAAACAAAGAGAAAAAAATATCTATGAAAGAAAACAAATCAATTATTGATTAGCTAGGTTCTTTGGCCTAAGAAAGCCTTGGTATTTATGCAAAAGATAATTATATAAGTTTGAAAAATATATATATATAAATCCTCTGATTAAGCTGGGTATTTGTGCCTCATGATACATAAGTATTCACGCCTAAAAGGGATACATTTTATAAATAAAAACCCTTGGTTTCGTGGCCTTATCTGCTCGAGTGATTAAGTCCTTAGGGGTGTTTTCTCACCTGGTGCCCTAAGACTGTCCAGTTTGGGTGTCACCGACTAAAGGCTCGTTACATGGGCAGATTAGAAAGCCTAATGGAATTAAGGAATAAATACCACCCAAAAAATTATATATATAAATAGGGCATAGGAGTTAATGTTAAAGAGCCCTTAGTCAAACTTCACGTCACGAAAGTGCATATGTGTAACACCCCGCTCCCAGAATACGTACTTAGTTGCGTATTCAGATTTTCGGTCGTAGTTTTCGATTTACTTCTTGTAATTGTTTTGCATTATGAATTATTCATATGATTGTTTTGTCTTGGATCCGGATTCACGGATTCGGACTCAGCTCTGATCTGAACCGAGAACCCGATCCTAGGGTATTACTCGATTTGGTCATTCTGGTATTCCGATTTAACCGATTTCAGTTTTAAACATCGTTTTCCAATATTCTAGATTTTCTATGATTTTCTGGAATTTTCCTGAATTAAATTGAGAATCTTTAAAACCGGTGTCGACCAGTGCCGCTGACCGATTCCCGGATTTTTAATTTACAAACCGATTGGAATTACTAGAAGGGCCTTTAGACATTATTTCTTAAATCACATTTTCTATCTAAATACTTTTTCTGAGAATTTTATGAATTTATGAAATTCCACCGGATTCGGTATCGGCCAGTATCGCTGGTTGATTCCAGGATTTTTAGTTACGACCGGAATTGAATTTCTAAATTCCGCTTTCACTTTATTTCTTAAAATCATATTTTCTTCTTTAATACATTTTCTGGGATTTTTCAGAATTTATCAAAATCCGGCCGACCCGGTGTAGACCGGTATCGGCGGTTGACTTCCGGGTTTTTAATTTGAAAATGGGATTTTATTTCTGAAAACCGATTTCATATTATTCCTCAGGATGACGTTTTCTACCTCCGGGGACTTTGGGGATTTTTCTAGAACAGTCGATATTTCGCGACCATATTATAATATTATTATTTAATCTTTTCTTTCTTTCTTTCTTTCCTTCCTTTTCTTTTTCCCTCCAACCGACTCCAGCCCATTCCCCACGTGGGAGACAACCACCCCCTCTCTCATTTAATCCCTCTCCCATCCATCTCTCTTTCCCATCAATCTCTCTTTCTCTTTTTCCTTTTCTTTTTCTTTTTCTTTTTCTTTCTCTTTCTCCCTTCTCTTCTTCTTCTTCCCTCCTCCATCCGAGCGCACCCAACCAACCACCCAGCTGACCCAACTCCGGCCACGCACCTTGGCAGCCATGGTGACCCATTTGGCTAGCCATTTCTCCACTCTCTCCACCTCCATTTTCACCACAAATTCCACCACCTCTTCCTCCTCCATCTCCTCCTTCATTTCACCAACAACTACAACCACAACACCACTTCCATCACCATCTTCTTCCTCTTCTTTTCTACCAAACAACCCATTAACCTCCATAATTTCTCCACCATCTCCACACCATATACACCACCTTGGCCACCAACGACCATGCCACCTTCATCCCCGCATCGTGCTCTTTCCGATGAACTATAGCTTCGCTCTCCGAAGCTTCGTTTCCAAAACTCCAACTTTTGATTTTGAACTATACTTGCACCATCAACCTCCTTCCCTTGTGAAGGCCGGTGCCCTCCTTTCGGATTGGGGCCGTGCTCTTCTTCGTCGACAATATCGCCGTAGATTATTCCGGTAATCGTTCGCTATTATTCCGGTAATCGTTTTGGTGATAATTGACGACAACGATTATTCCGGTGATCATTTCGGCTCCGGTGATTATTCCGGTAATCGTTTACGATTATTCCGGTAATCATTTCGGTGACAATTGCAACGACACCACCACCAAAGAGATCATCTTTTCCCTGTCTCTCTCTTTCTATCTGTTGATTGTTAGACGCGGATTTTACCTCCTGCGTCCAAGCAATTCCTTAACGCGACCTTCGCGTTCTTGCATCGACACAACGCAGATCCCATGCCCGCGTCTGCTATTCCCGCGCCTGCCATTCTTGCGACGCGAACCCCGCGTCTGCTATTCCAGCGTCTGCCATTCTTGCGACGCGAACCCCGCGTCTGCTATTCCCGCGTCTGCCATTCTTGCGACGCGAATCCCGCGTCTGCTATTCCCGCGTCTGTGATTCTCGCGTTTGCTAATCCCGCAACGCGACTCCCGCGTCTCACTCTCATAAACCCGCGTCTCCCTGTGTCTCTTTCTCTCTCCTCTTCACTTTCTCTCTCCTCATAATTATATATTATTTTGTGGCGCGTGCGCGAGTTCCATGGATTCAGAGTTTTCGGCTTTTCGGTAATTTAGGCGAGTGTCCTCGCTCTCGCCTCCATTTGGGTTTCCCCGCTTCGTCGGGTCGACATATATTTTATTCCCTGTTTCCATGTATTTTGTATTGGGCTGAGTCCCTGTATCTGTGTATGGCCGAGTGCCAATATCTGGACATATATTGCTCTGTGACGAATGCTTGTACTAGGGTAGTTTACTTCTTGTACACATATCATGCCTGTGTTGTATTCTACTGCTTCATACTATGCGTGGCCGACCCTTCAGCCTCCGGTCACTCACTATCTCGAAAGAGACGTGATTGGGATCAGCAGGTTTCTCTGGACCCTTCAGCCTCCGGTCACTCACTATCTCGAAAGAGACGTGATTGGGATCGGCAGGTTTTCCAGCTCCGTCTGGTAAGCATGCTTAGCGCTCAGTGCTTTATTCACTAAATTCGTTTAGGCGAGTTGCTGCCAGATTTTCTACTCGTATCTTGATCCGAGTGTCCCGGTAACCTCGCAGAGCGCATTAGTGTCTAAACTCTGTTCGCTGCCTGTGCCTCCAGCTTGTTCAGCTCCACCTGGTTATCATGATCAGCGTTCAGCGCTTTACCACTAGATTCGTCTAGGCGAGTTGCTGCCGGATTTACCGCTCGCACTTCAGTCGAGTCGTCCCGGTAACCTCGCCAGACGCTCCAGTGTTAAATACTGTTTGCTGTCTGTACTTCCAGCTTGCTCAGCTCCGCTTGATTGTGCTCAGCTACTATTCTATCACATGCCATATATTTACCTGATATGTTAATACTTAACATGCCATTACTTCATACCTGTCATTTGCATGCTACTATTTAGCACCTGTTTATATCACCTGACAACTAATGTGTTATCACCTGACTCCAGACATGCTACTATGACATGCTACTATTTGGCAAGACCCCTTGTTATGACATGACTTGCCACCGGACTATTATCAATCTCTTGACACGATTGGTCACCTGCCAAATATCACCCTCTTGTCATGCTATCACTTGACACCCGGCATGATATACTTGACTCTCATGATTATCACGATAACGGGAATGATGACCTGACATCTTGATAGTACAAACTGGACTCCTGATACACATGTGATACCTTATAGTACGAACCAGTACTCCTGATATACCTGTATTCATGACATTCCTGACTTGTTCTTGCTCATTCCGGAATCTGATAATCATCTAATAAATCATAAAAGGAACAACTTGCATCGGGTCGGGGGAAACATGCGGCTATCAATATGTGTTCGTGTTTACAGTGGTATTAGGCATGTTGTGCAACTAAAATTTCCGGTCTAACCTGTGGGCCTCCAGGCGACCGAGGGGAATGCTGGCTCCCTCCTTCCTGGTACCATCATGATAAGGGCATACATAAGTCCCTCCTGTTAGCCTTGCGGCTGGTTCCGTCACCAAGCAACGGAACAATCCTGGGCCGTGGTCCCGGGTATGTACGGGACCCACTGTAAACATAGTTCGTTGATACCCCCGCTGGTTTCCAATAACAATCTTGCTTTACTCGGATATGGATCTATGTGTGCTGGGACGCTAGTTCACATAGCTAGATATCAAGGTAAGACGAGTAATAATAAAGTGTCAAGATAATAACCGGCTCTTTAAGTTGTAAGTAGAGGTATGTGGAATGGGACGCATACTGAAGCCTGCAACTTAAACGGCTATGAATCTGTGATATGCCTTACCATATTTGCTTGTCCTGGATTTTACTTCGGATTTTTGGCTTTATGAGTATTATCGTATTAACTGCTCATACTCTGCTTTATCCCTTGTATCCACTTGCCCCCTGTTCATTATCTTATCATGCCCTGAGTACAGTCGGGTTGTATGTGCTTGGATTATGGTGACATGAGATAAAGGTATATAGATGAGGGTTTCCTTGTTTGGATTATTCCTTCGACGTACTAGTCTTATGGAGCTGTGATCTGAAACCATACAATCAGATTTGCTCGTCCTCGGCTTTATTTGGTTTTATCGCTTTACATATACTTACCCTTGCTCGCCACTTGGCTTTTGCTTCACCACTCGCCTGGGGAGTTTCATCTGACTCCCCTGGATCCTCATGTCCAGGTCATGGAGCTTGGAGCGTGTGGATTCTCCCAGTTGCTGATCAGAGTGGCGCAGCGGTAGCGTGGATCTCCGGCTGACCGTTCAGAGCTCTATCCTTCCAGGCCCCTGTGTGCCTCTCGAGTTTTCCTTTTGTAAACTCGTGAGTGCCCTTTTTACTGTTCCTACATGTACATCCCTTGTATTCTCGCAATTGCGCCATTCTGGTGATGTAATATTATTGTAATATCGGATCACCTCTGGTGATAACTTTGTAATTGTACTCATATGTTGGAATGTATAATGCACCACTTGCTTCCGTACTCTGATTCTTGCCTGTACTGATGCTTAGCGTATATACGTGAGGGTATTTCTGACCTGCGTATATACGTTGCAGTAACGTCTCCGCACCCGCCGGATCGGGCGTTACAGGTTGGTATCAGAGCTTAGGCTCTCACCTCCTCAGTACGTCCAGATGGCAAATTAATGGTAAAGGAATTTGCAACTGGAATGCATGAGTCCTGGTTATACAATCCAACTACAAATACAGAGTTATCTATTTTCTTGTTCATCTTTCCTTTGATCCCTACTCCTTCCTATCTTTACCGGTTTTGGTTTTTCGAAGCCTTTATACCACTTAAGATATGAATAGACTAGAGAGGTAGCGGCTGGTTCTGAGCGGAGCTATGATGTGATCTCTTCGGCCAACTCTATGAAGTTCGGGTATTCTCAGAATGGATCTGCTATCGGGTTATCTTTCAGAAGATGGTATTCGGGATTTTCTGCGGTTATTCTTTATTCTCGGCTATATCTTTCAGAGTGATTGATGCCTGGTATTCGGAATTCTCAATTATCGGTCTTCTTTATTATGCTCAGGACTATCATGATTTTCTTTATCTTCAGTGTTCTGGCTTATTCTCAGAGCGGCATTAAGTATGCAGTACAGCGGAAATTCTATTGCAGAGCTGTGTTATCTGTCAGTATTATTCGGCATTATTCGAAGATTTATACAGCCGGAAGTGCAGAAGATTTCTATATTCTGGTTATTGATCAGTCAACTTGAGGGCCCTACCTATAGTGTTTCATATCTTAATTGGTATAAATTCCACCTTGTCCTCCTTGTGTTCAATTTACCCCTTATCGAAATTGCGAGGACGCAATTTTTTGTAAGGTGGATGGATTGTAACACCCCGCTCCCAGAATACGTACATAGTTGCGTATTCAGATTTTCGGTCGTATTTTTCGATTTACTTCTTATATTTGTTTTGCATTATGAATTATTCATATGATTGTTTTGTCTTGGATCCGGATTCACGGATTCGGAGTCAGCTCTGATCTGAACCGAGAACCCGATCCTAGGGTATTACTCGATTTGGTCATTCTGGTATTCCGATTTAACCGATTTCAGTTTTAAACATCATTTTCCAATATTCTAGATTTTCTATGATTTTCTGGAATTTTCCTGAATTAAATTGAGAATCTTTAAAACCGGTGTCGACCAGTGCCGCTGACCGATTCCCGGATTTTTAATTTACAAACCGATTGGAATTACTAGAAGGGCCTTTAGACATTATTTCTTAAAATCACATTTTCTATCTAAATACTTTTTCTGAGGATTTTATGAATTTATGAAAATTCCACCGGATTCGGTATCGGCCAGTATCGCTGGTTGATTCCAGGATTTTTAGTTTACGACCGGAATTGAATTTCTAAATTCCTCTTTCACTTTATTTCTTAAAATCATATTTTCTTCTTTAATACATTTTCTGAAATTTTTCAGAATTTATCAAAATCCGGCCGACCCGGTGTAGACCGGTATCGGCGGTTGACTTCCGGGTTTTTAATTTGAAAATGGGATTTTATTTCTGAAAACTGATTTCATATTATTCCTCAGGATGACGTTTTCTACCTCCGGGGATTTTTGGGGATTTTCTGGAACAGTCGATATTTCGCGACCATATTATAATATTATTATTTAATCTTTTCTTTCTTTCTTTCTTTCCTTCCTTTTCTTTTTCCCTCCAACCGACTCCAGCCCATTCCCCCCACGTGGGAGACAACCACCCCCTCTCTCATTTAATCCCTCTCCCATCCATCTCTCTTTCCCATCAATCTTTCTTTCTCTTTTTCCTTTTCTTTTTCTTTTTCTTTTTCTTTCTCTTTCTCCCTTCTCTTCTTCTTCTTCCCTTCCTCCATCCGAGCGCACCCAACCAACCACCCAGCCGACCCAACTCCGGCCACGCACCTTGGCAGCCATGGTGACCCATTTGGCTAGCCATTTCTCCACTCTCTCCACCTCCATTTTCACCACAAATTCCACCACCTCTTCCTCCTCCATCTCCTCCTTCATTTCACCAACAACTACAACCACAACACCACTTCCATCACCATCTTCTTCCTCTTCTTTTCTACCAAACAACCCATTAACCTCCATAATTTCTCCACCATCTCCACCACCATATACACCACCTTGGCCACCAACGACCATGCCACCTTCATCCCCGCATCGTGCTCTTTCCGATGAACTATAGCTTCGCTCTCCGAAGCTTCGTTTCCAAAACTCCAACTTTTGATTTTGAACTATACTTGCACCATCAACCTCCTTCCCTTGTGAAGGCCGGTGCCCTCCTTTCGGATTGGGGC
This sequence comes from Agave tequilana, assembly GCA_038442645.1. NCBI lineage: Eukaryota > Viridiplantae > Streptophyta > Magnoliopsida > Asparagales > Asparagaceae > Agave > Agave tequilana. The sequence goes on along the minus strand of JAVJIF010015514.1, from coordinate 16,578 downwards.
CGTGCTCTTCTTCGTCGACAATATCGCCGTAGATTATTCCGGTAATCGTTCGCGATTATTCCGGTAATCGTTTTGGTGATAATTGACGACAACGATTATTCCGGTGATCATTTCGGCTCCGGTGATCATTCCGGTAATCGTTTACGATTATTCCGGTAATCATTTCGGTGACAATTGCAACGACACCACCACCAAAGAGATCATCTTTTCCCTGTCTCTCTCTTTCTATCTGTTGATTGTTAGACGCGGATTTTACCTCCTGCGTCCAAGCAATTCCTTAACGCGACCTTCGCGTTCTTGCATCGACACAACGCGGATCCCATGCCCGCGTCTGCTATTCCCGCGCCTGCCATTCTTGTGACGCGAACCCCGCGTCTGCTATTCCTGCGTCTGCCATTCTTGCGACGCGAACCCCGCGTCTGCTATTCCCGCGTCTGTGATTCTCGCGTTTACTAATCCCGCAACGCGACTCCCGCGTCTCACTCTCATAAACCCGCGTCTCCCTGTGTCTCTTTCTCTCTCCTCTTCAATTTCTCTCTCCTCATAATTATATATTATTTTGTGGCGCGTGCGCGAGTTCCATGGATTCAGAGTTTTCGGCTTTCCGGTGATTTAGGCGAGTGTCCTCGCTCTCGCCTCCATTTGGGTTTCCCCGCTTCGTCGGGTCGACATATATTTATTCCCTGTTTCCATATATTTTGTATTGGGCTGAGTCCCTGTATCTGTGTATGGCCGAGTGCCAATATCTGGACATATATTGCTCTGTGACGAATGCTTGTACTAGGGTAGTTTACTTCTTGTACACATATCATGCCTGTGTTGTATTCTACTGCTTCATACTATGCGTGGCCGACCCTTCAGCCTCCGGTCACTCACTATCTCGAAAGAGACGTGATTGGGATCGGCAGGTTTCTCTGGACCCTTCAGCCTCCGGTCACTCACTATCTCGAAAGAGACGTGATTGGGATCGGCAGGTTTCCCAGCTCCGTCTGGTGAGCATGCTTAGCGCTCAGTGCTTTATTCACTAAATTCGTTTAGGCGAGTTGCTGCCGGATTTTCTACTCGTATCTTGATCCGAGTGTCCCGGTAACCTCGCAGAGCGCATTAGTGTCTAAACTCTGTTCGCTGCCTGTGCCTCCAGCTTGTTCAGCTCCGCCTGGTTATTATGATCAGCGTTCAGCGCTTTACCACTAGATTCATCTAGGCGAGTTGCTGCCGGATTTACCGCTCGCACTTCAGTCGAGTCGTCCCGGTAACCTCGCCAGACGCTCCAGTGTTAAATACTGTTTGCTGTCTGTACTTCCAGCTTGCTCAGCTCCGCTTGATTGTGCTCAGCTACTATTCTATCACATGCCATATATTTACCTGATATGTTAATACTTAACATGCCATTACTTCATACCTGTCATTTGCATGCTACTATTTAGCACCTGTTTATATCACCTGACAACTAATGTGTTATCACCTGACTCCAGACATGCTACTATGACATGCTACTATTTGGCAAGACCCCTTGTTATGACATGACTTGCCACCGGACTATTATCAATCTCTTGACACGATTGGTCACCTGCCAAATATCACCCTCTTGTCATGCTATCACTTGACACCGGCATGATATACTTGACTCTCATGATTATCACGATAACGGGAATGATGACCTGACATCTTGATAGTACAAACTGGACTCCTGATACACATGTGATACCTTATAGTACGAACCAGTACTCCTGATATACCTGTATTCATGACATTCCTGACTTGTTCTTGCTCATTCCCGGAATCTAATAATCATCTAATAAATCATAAAAGGAACAACTTGCATCGGGTCGGGGGAAACATGCGGCTATCAATATGTGTTCGTGTTTACAGTGGTATTAGGCATGTTGTGCAACTAAAATTTCCGGTCTGACCTGTGGGCCTCCAGGCGACCGAGGGGAGTGCTGGCTCCCTCCTTCCTGGTACCATCATGATAAGGGCATACATAAGTCCCTCCTGTTAGCCTTGCGGCTGGTTCCGTCACCAAGCAACGGAACAATCCTGGGCCGTGGTCCCGGGTATGTACGGGACCCACTGTAAACATAGTTCGTTGATACCCCCGCTGGTTTCCAATAACAATCTTGCTTTACTCGGATATGGATCTATGTGTGCTGGGACGCTAGTTCACATAGCTAGATATCAGGGTAAGACGAGTAATAATAAAGTGTCAAGATAATAACCGGCTCTTTAAGTTGTAAGTAGAGGTATGTGGAATGGGACGCATACTGAAGCCTGCAACTTAAACGGCTATGAATCTGTGATATGCCTTACCATATTTGCTTGTCCTGAATTTTACTTTGGATTTTCGGCTTTATGAGTATTATCGTATTAACTGCTCATACTCTGGTTTATCCCTTGTATCCACTTGCCTCTGTTCATTATCTTATCATGCCCTGAGTACAGTCGGGTTGTATGTGCTTGGATTATGGTGACATGAGATAAAGGTATATAGATGAGGGTTTCCTTGTTTGGATTATTCCTTCGACGTACTAGTCTTATGGAGCTGTGATCTGAAACCATACAATCAGATTTGCTCGTCCTCGGCTTTATTTGGTTTTATCGCTTTACATATACTTACCCTTGCTCGCCACTTGGCTTTTGCTTCACCACTCGCCTGGGGAGTTTCATCTGACTCCCCTGGATCCTCATGTCCAGGTCATGGAGCTTGGAGCGTGTGGATTCTCCCAGTTGCTGATCAGAGTGGCGCAGCGGTAGCGTGGATCTCCGGCTGACCGTTCAGAGCTCTATCCTTTCAGGCCCCCTGTGTGCCTCTCGAGTTTTCCTTTTGTAAACTCGTGAGTGCCCTTTTTACTGTTCCTACATGTACATCCCTTGTATTCTCGCAATTGCGCCATTCTGGTGATGTAATATTATTGTAATATCGGATCACCTCTGGTGATAACTTTGTAATTGTACTCATATGTTGAATGTATAATGCACCACTTGCTTTCGTACTCTGATTCTTGCCTGTACTGATGCTTAGCGTATATACGTGAGGGTATTTCTGACCTGCGTATATACGTTGCAGTAACGTCTCCGTACCCGCCGGATCGGGGCGTTACAATATGACTTAGGGTAAAATGATAGATTAGATGAGAAGTACAATTTGACTCCTTATTTTGATTGATAACAAATTTTTAATAGAGACTAAGTTTAGGAATGAAAATTTTGGTTTTCCTATAACTTATAGATACTTAATTCTTACAATAATATTTCAAATATTTTTATTTCAAAAAGTGTGTTCAAAATATTAACATTTTTCTCTTTCTTTATAGATTTTGTTGATGCAATCCACTTAAAACCCTCACGAGATAAAACTCGTCCTCTAGGGGTAACCTAGAGGTTTAACGGCTTGTTGCACAAGCTAAGTGCAATCGCGTGACCTGCGAAAGTGGTCTAATAATCTTTAGTTAAGTTTTGTTGTTTTGCTCGAGGATGAGAAAAAGATACGTGTGGGGGTGTGATCGTACATATATTTTGTATTCTTTTCATTACACTCCTACATTTATCGTGTAATAAATTTGCTAATTTTCTTGTCTTAAATATCTATTTTGTAGAAGATAATAATGAAGAGAAAGAGGATTAAACCAAATAAATACCAGTTAAAATTAGATTTAACTGAATCTATTTGGTTAGCTGAGGATGATCCCAGATCTAGTTAGAACAAATCAAGGATTGGGGCAAATGTTCAGCATAAGATCAGAGCAAATTAGAAAGATAACACCAAATGAAAATCGGTAAAATTCAGATTTCTATAAATCCATTTGGTTTGCTAAAGATCAACCGAGGATAATATCAAATACAGAGAGATAAATGGATAGAGAGAAGATCAAAGGATGAGATGAAGCAAGTTTGACTCAGAGTCTGACTGGATACATTTTAGTATTTAAATCATAACTTTCGCTACCAAATCTCAAATCTGATGATTCAAGATGATCTAGAAAACAGACGTACAGGGCTACAACTCTTATGTTGATCATTATTTCTAATTCTGTCATTTCTTAAGTGATATTCAGCAATCAACACGCCAACCAACTGCAGATCAGAACTGAATATCCACATCAAATCAAGTTTGGAGATAAGGGAGGATTCAAATCAGAAATAGCAACTTTTCCTATCTTCATACTCCTCTAACCTCTGTATTTCTTCTATAAATACCTGCAATCTCAAAGGCAAAAGGAATAAGGACCAAGCAGAGAATAGAACTTAGGCTAATTTATAGTTTGTAACTTAGGTTTTTATTTTCTTTCATGTAATTTTTGTTTTATTTATGTAACTGAGAGGAGAGGATACTTTCATGGAGGAATGAGGGCAAGCTTGTACTGAAGGTGACCCAGTGTAAGTGATCTTTTCTTCCATTGTTATTTGAATCGAATCGAGGTTTCCTTTCCTTTTCTACTCTTGTTTTTGTTCGCTTTACTCTTTTGTGTTTGTGGATCCAAATGAAACCAATAGCCTCGAAGTTGCCTTCTCCTTACAATTGTCGTTGATGGCTTATAGTGATGGACATCCATTCTATGGTAGTATAGCTCGCCCCTTCATTTTCATAGTATAAATCAGGAATGGGGAAGATCTCATTTGCCATGCTTCGCTCACCTTCAAAGAAAGGTACATGTCGATACGGGTGAAAGGTAAACATGCGCGGAAGAGGTAAGTATGTTTTTTAGGTTTTAGTTTTTTTTTCTTTTCTTGTAACTTTCAGTGTATATCACCAACACCATGATCACCCAAATATCTCACTCTTTCATTTCTTTGTACATATCACTTCTATTTTTCTCCATCTTCTCATTCTACAACTTTCTTCCTAACTTGACTATAACTCTTTTTCATTTCTTTTTAAGAATTAAAAGAAGATCTTTAACCATCCTTTGTATCTTAAAAGAAAACTTACTAAAAAAGCTTCCATCGCTAGTCCTCCTTGTGGATCACGAGCCGCATAGCCACTTGCTATAGCGGTAGTATTGAGTACTTGCACTCTTTATTTTAAAGTTCTAAAATTCTATATTTGTGTACAGGTTCAAACTCAATAAAAATTATTTTAAAGTTCTGAAATTCTGTATTTTGTGTGCAGGTCCACCTCAATCAAATTTTGGCGCCGTTGCCGGGGAGGGACGGTAAGTTATTTTCTCATTAAAGTTTACATTTTTGGTTAACCTTCTTCTTAGTTTTTGACGCACAAATTAACAACAAGGAACTTTTACTGCAGTGGACATATAAGTGGCATTGGACTCTGCTTAAGAAAGCAGAGCCAAGAAGCCCTCAGATTTGCAACATTCCTGTGGCAATCTTAGTGAACTACTAACCTGTATTTTCTGCAAGTTAGCTGAATTGCAAAGTTTAATATCTGTAGCTATAAATTTCCTTATTTGTCTCACTGTACTTCCTTTCTAACCTCAACAGTTAAATGATGTTTGTTAAATGCTAAAAACGGTTTAGACTTTGCATTTAGGCACGTGTCTAATTCGTTTATATTTTACATTACTGTTGAAGAGTGCTGGAGCAAAAGGTACGTTTGCATGGCATATAGTTTAGGAAACATTCTTGAGTGATTATTTGCTTGTTGAATGTTACTTTTCTTTATCCTGCACACTTTGCACAATTAATCTTAAGGGCTTGTCCTATAAACATGATAAGGTGGGGAAGTCATTACCCTCCCTTAGCCCACAAATAATCTCCTCACTCACTAACCCAAGCCTAACTAAAACTGAGTAGACGTTGGCCCTAGGGACATCTCGGACTCAATTAAGAGATTATCCTAAGGGGGAAGGTGTTAGAATTTGACTCTTGCCAAATCAGTGTCTAAGGAAAGGGATTGAGGGGCGAAACCCCGAAGGCTGGTGGTTTGGCTTAATTAGGCCCGTCGCTTTTGTGCGGACACCTCCCACCAATCTTACCCTGACCTGACTGATTAGCTTGTGGTCAAAGACTGCATTATGCCTCCCGTGGACAGTCTAACCAGTTACGAGTTGTCTAGGTTAAAGGTTTACCCTAACTTAGTTTAGAATTTTTCTTTCTTTTTATTTTTTTGCTTATTTGTTTGTTTTTCTTTGTTTGTGTTGACATTTCCTATGTAATATGGCTTATAACAATAATTTTTTCAATTGTAATGGTAATCCATATTACACCCCGACCTCTTTTTCGGATATTACCAACCCGACAAATCATAACCTTAACCAACCTAGTGTGCCAGATTGGTCTTATCCGAATCATTACATGCCCCAGTCCCAATACTATGAACAAAGCTAGAATAATCATCACTACTCTTTACAGAGTCAATGGGGATACAACTCCCGAGTCATATTGTCAACTACCCTACCAACATCCAGCTTCATATACTCCATCTCCCGAATAACCATTAGAAGAATCAATTGACTGGGAAAAGAGGATGGAAGCCTTAGATGAGCTTGAGCGACGAATTCAAATTTTAGAAGACTCAAAATCCCGTAAAAATTTTCAAGTCAGAGATCCTTACTCTATTTTTCAAGGAGAACATGCCAACTTAGAAAAGAGTATGGAAACAATAATTCAATGTCAAAATGATCCACTCGATATGATAGAAGCAAGAATTAGTAGATTGGAGAACATGCGTAGGAATAAGGAAACTCTCCCTATTCAATTTTTGACTATTCTTAACACTTCTAGCCATATTGATGAAAACCAAGAATCATGGTATCTTGAAGACTTTGACCAAGATTCAGTTTCACCACAAAGCCTTGAACTTGACCAATATCAACCCATTGAGGAATTGGCAAGTTTCATTTTAATGAGATTGAACTTGATCATGAATGTGAACCCGATCCCCAACTTTGTGATCCGGTTTCCATCTTCGAATCTATGTTGACTCCGGTATTCTTACCCAATTTGGACCAATTTTCTGAGCTAACATTTATTCCCGTACCCACAGATTTTAAAATTGAATCACCAATTTTAGATAGTCACATTCCATTGATGGGAAAAGAATGTGAATATCAATTCTTGGACTTGGACTCAACGCTTGAATCAAAACTAACTCTCGAACCCCAAGTTGATTTTTTGAGTTTGTATTGGTTCTTGAACCTATCATTCTTGAGTCCAAGTCAACCATTCCACCAAGTCACATTCTTTTGTTGGACATAGGAATAGACCATGATGACTCTATGATAATTTTCCAGGACTGGTCATGTAAAGGGATTAAGTTTCACGATAGGATCTTCATGATCCTATTCATACTGGGGACTGTAAATATGTAAATAAAAAGAGGTCAATAAAGGTAGGTTCCATGAACCACCACATTATCTTGATTGGGTAGCAACGCTTGACCCAATCAGACCACCACCGGAACCAGCACCTTAAGGTAATATTTTCCTTCCCTTTCTTCTTTTTAATGCATCTATGCATTAATTCATACATTGAGGACAATGCATGAGATAGGTGTGGGGGGAGGGTTCTAACATAACTTAGGTTTTCTTTTTTTCTTTTTTTTAAACAAAAAAAATTAACATTTTCTTTACTTTTAAAAACTTTTTGAAAATAGAAATAATATTTTGACATATTTTTGTAAGAAATTAAGTCAATTTAAGGAATAGGAAAATCCAAATTAGGATTTCTTATACTTGGTCAAAATGAGATTATTTGTTTAATTTTTAAGGTTAGGAAGATAATTTGTCAAAGTAATTTAGTCTTGATCTTTACCTTAATGAAATATGCATACTTCATACACTTACACACTTAGGGTTCAAAAACAAAGATTCTTATGCCTTAAAATAATATAAAATAAAACAAAGAGAAAAAAATATCTATGAAAGAAAATAAATCAATTATTGATTAGCTAGGTGCTTTGGCCTAAGAAAGCCTTGGTATTTATGCAAAAGATAATTATATAAGTTTGAATATATATATATATATATATATATATATATATATATATATATATATATATATATAAATCCTCTGATTAAGCTGGGTATTTGTGCCTCATGAAACATAAGTATTCACGCCTAAAAGGGATACATTTTATAAATAAAAACCCTTGGTTTTGTGGCCTTATCTGCTCGAGTGTTAAAGTCCTTAGGGGTGTTTTCTCACCTGGTGCCCTAAGACTGTCCAGTTTGGGTGTCACCGACTAAAGGCTCGTTACATGGGCAGATTAGAAAGCCTAATGGAATTAAGGAATAAATACCACCAAAAATATATATATAAATAAGGCATAGGAGTTAATGTTAAAGAACCCTTAGTCAAACTTCACGTCACGAAAGTGCATATGACTTAGGGTAAAATGATAGATTAGATGAGAAGTACAATTTGACTCCTTACTTTGATTGATAACAAATTTTTGAATAGAGACTAAGTTTAAGAATGAAAATTTTGATTTTCCTATAACTTATAGATTACTTAATTCATACAATAATATTTCAAATATTTTTCTTTCAAAATGTGTTTTCTAAATATTAACATTTTTCTCTTTCTTTATGGATTTTGTTGGTGCAATCCACTTAAAACCCTCACGAGAAAAAACTCGTCCTCTAGGGGTAACCTAGAGGTTTAACGGCTTGTTGCACAAGCTAAGTGCAATCGCGTGACCTGCGAAAGTGGTCTAATAATCTTTGGTTAAGTTTTGTTGTTTTGCTTGAGGATGAGCAAAAGATACGTGTGGGGGTGTGATCGTACATATATTTTGTATTCTTTTCATTACACTCCTACATTTATCGTGTAATAAATTTGCTAATTTTCTTGTCTTAAATATCTATTTTGTAGAAGATAATAATGAAGAGAAAGAGGATTAAACCAAATAAATACCAGTTAAAATTAGATTTAACTGGATCTATTTGGTTAGCTGAGGATGATCCCAGATCTAGTTAGAACAAATCAAGGATTGGGGCAATTGTTCAGCATAAGATTTTGCTTTCAAATTAGAAAGATAACACCAAATGGAAACCAGTAAAATTTAGATTTATATAAATCCATTTTTGTTAGCTAAAGATCGACCGAGGATAATATCAAATACAGAGAGATAAATGGATAGAAAAAGATCAACGGATGAGATGAAGCAAGTTTGACTCAGATTCTGACTGGATATATTTTAGTATTTAAATCATAACTTTCGCTACCAAATCTCAAATCTGATGATTCAAGATGATCTAGAAAACAGACGTACAGGGCTACAACTCTTATGTTGATCATTATTTCTAATTCTGTCATTTCATAAGTGATATTCAGCAATTAACACGCCAATAAACTGCAGATCAGAACTTAATATCCACATCAAATCAAGTTTGGAGATAAGGGGAGGATTCAAAATCAGAAATAGCCAGCTTTCCCTATCTTCATACTCCTCTAACCTCTGTATTTCTTCTATAAATACCTGCAATCTCAAAGGCAAAAGGAATAAGGACCAAGCAGAGAATAGAACTTAGGCTAATTTATAGTTTGTAACTTAGGTTTTATTTTCTTTCATGTAATTTTTGTTTTATTTATGTAACTGAGAGGAGAGGATACTTTCATGGAGGAATGAGAGCAAGCTTGTACTGAAGGTGACACCAGTATAAGTGATCTTTCTTCTATTGTTATTTGAATCGAATCGAGGTTTTCTTTTCTTTTCTACTCTTGTTTTTATTCGCTTTCCTCTTTTGTGTTTGTGGATCCAAATGAAACCGATAGCCTCGAAGTTTCCTTCTCCTTGCAAGTGCCGTTTTGATGGCTTATGGTGATGGACATCCATTTCTATGGTAGTATAGCTCGCCCCTTCATTTTCATAGTGTAAATCGGGAATGGGGAAGATCTCATCTGCCATGCTTCACTCGCCTTCAAAGAAAGGTACATCTATACGGGTGAAAGGTAAACATGCACCGAAGAGGTAAGTATATTTTTTAGGTTTTAGTTTTTCTTTCTTTTCTTGTAACTTTCAGTGTAGATCACCAATGCCATAATCACCCAAATCTCTCACTCTTTCATTTTCTTTGTACATATCACTTCTATTTTCTCCATTTCTCATTCTACCACTTTCTTCCTAACTTGACTATAACTCTTTTTTCATTTTCTTTTTAAGAATTAAAAGAAGATCTTTAACCATCCTTTGTATCTTAAAAGAAAACTTACTAAAAAGCTTCCATCGCTAGTTCCTCCTTGTGGATTACGACCCGCTTAGCCACTTGCTATAGCGGTAGTATTGAGTACTTGCACTCTTATTTTAAAGTTCTAAAATTCTGTATTTGTGTGCAGGTTCAAACTCAATAAAAATTATTTTAAAGTTCTGAAATTCTGTATTTTGTGTGCAAGTCCACCTCAATCAGTAGCATTGCAAGATATAAAGAGAGTAAAGTTTAAAGAGAGAAATAATCAAGCGCAAATACAAAGATATGTTTCGAGGTTCAAGTACCAAGCTCTACGTACCTTCCTTTACCTAGAAGGATTTCAACTCTCCACTGAGGGCTCCACAAAGGATACAACCCCTATACAAGAAGCGAGCACTAAGCCAAGACACAAAGCCTATGCACAAAGCAATATTCTCTACACAAGAGGGAAGACACAAAGCCTATGCACAAAGCAATATTCTCTACACAAGAGGGAAGACACAAAGACAAAACATAAATCAAAAGATGGGCTACAACACTTGGTGATCACAAAGATCACAAACAATACCTCTCATAATGCAAGATCTTAGAGGATAGATTTTGCAAAGAATAACTCAAGCTTGTGTGAAAACAAAAATTTTGGAAAAGAAGCACAAAAGAAAACACTTGGAAAAACTTCTTGAATGATATAGAAATGGAAAAATTGAAATTTGAATTCTCAAAAATTGTTTTCTTTGATTTTCCATAAACTTTGAAACAAATGAGAAGATGTAGATTTTGAGGCCCAAAAACTTGTTTGAAAACTCAGTTGAATGTAGGAAAAATAGCTCTTGAAAATCGTCTTTTAAATCTAGCCAAAACCCCTTATATATAGGGCCAGCCAAAAACTAGCCGTTAGGCTAAAAAAGGTGCCAGATGTCGGTCGACCGGCTGGTCGATCACCAAATGGCAATATTTTTTGCCATTAGATATTTCTAGTCGACTGCCCGGTCGACTGAGCAAAACCTGAGAGCTCTGCAGGATCAGTCGGTCGACCGATCGGTCGTCCGAACTTTACTGCGGTCAACTGCCCGATCGATCGAGCTCTGGTTCTTTAGGCTTGTGCATGTTTGTACACATCGGTTGACCGTGCGGTCGACCGGCTCTAGCCATCGATCTATCAGCAGCAGCCCAAAATCGAAAATAAAGGGATTTTTAAATGACATTTTGAAACCCATTTAAATTCCAATAAATCCCAATAAATTTCACAAAAATAGCTCAATGTAAATACAATGTAGTACAAATATATGTGATCAAAAAATTAACAATATTACAAACATGTGAAATTTTTGAGACAAAAAAAATATAAGTTTAAAACAAAAACTGTATTTTTTCAAAAAACAAACTTCTAAACGGAAATTCAATTTTTCCAAAACTTGTATAAATACAAAAATAAGTTATTGAAACACATTTGAAGCACAATGTGTATGAATAGAATCCAATTCACATAATAAATGATATAGGCTTATTTTTGAGAAAAAAGCATCAAAATAAGTTTTGATGAATATAAAACTTAAACACATGAACTAAATTTATCAAAATAAGTTACTTAAACATTTATGAAGCAACAATATATATGGATGAATTCAATACATATATAAAACTTGTTTTGATGAAATCTATTCATGAAACCGAAAAACGTATACTTGATAAACTGAAACTTAAAACACATATAAATAAGTTTCTATAAACAATTGAAGCTCTAATCTGTATGGATGGGATCCAACACATATTCCAAACTATAAAACTTATTCTATTGAGATAAAAAATCGTATAAACATAAACTTGTGAAACCAAAATGGTTAAACTGAAAACCTAACATTTATGTGTGTGTGGTAAGCTTGAGCAATCAAAACTAGTCTATTCTTTCAAGAGATCTAAACTCACAAACTTTATACTCAAGTCTTCTTGTAGATCTTCTTCTCCAAGTTGACTTGATCCATACTTGATACTCTAAGCTAGACTCCACTTTGGGTGTTTGATATGTTCTATAAGTTTGAGCTCTTGAATCTGAAAGTACACCTGAGGGGGTGAATAGGTGTACGGCTAATCTAATGATCAATAATGCGGAATTAAAAACTTAATACAACACACTTAGTGTAAAAACGAGTGTAGCCGAATTCCCAGTGAAGGGCTCTGGACTAACTCCTCTGAATTCCTCTGAATAAGAGTTGAGGTGCTATGTAATGCTCTCTTGGTTAAACACAAAGTATGGGCACACACAAACAACAAAAGCATGTAAATGATATGACAATATGAATCAATGCACAATGTAAGAGAGAGAGAGTTAGAGAAAGTGGATCAATCGCAAACACCAAGATATGTTTCGAGGTTCGAGCACACAACTCTACGTCCCCGCCTTCATACAGAAGGATTTCCACTAACTCATCCACATAGGACTTCCCACACAGGGAACCTCCACTGAGGATTTGGGACAATTACAATGGGAGTACACAACTCCTCTCTCCAAAAAATACAACCTCTACACTTAGAGGCAAGGCACAAAGCCAAACAAAGATCAACCTCACAAGAGATAGGCACAAAGCCACCACTCGAATAATCACCTCTTCACTAAGAGGGATATCAACACAAATAAAGGAGGGTTTACAACTTGGTGATATCAAAGACCACAAACCAATTTTCTCACTAAAACATAGATCCTATAGATAGGATAGAATGATAAGCTCAAGTGTGAGAAATAAAGAGTTTGGAAATCAAAACTCAAAGAAAAACTCTAGGGAAAAACTCTAGATAGAAATGTAAATGAAGATCAAATCAATCCCAAAGACTGTTCTTTTTCTTTGATTTTTCCAACCCTTTAAAACAAAAAAAGATCAAATCTTTTAGCTTAAAAACTCTTTTGAAAACTTGTATTAAACACTTGAGAAGATGAGAAATTTAGCTCTAAAAATTCTTGTTGAAAAACTAACTCAAATGGGGTATATATAGCCAATTTAGAAATCTGCCCGTTGGCAGCTGAAAAGGGTCAGTTTGCCCTTCCGGCTGACCGGCCGGTCGACCGGCCAACGGTCAAAAATTTGACCGTTGAGCCTAGCGATCGACCGCCCGGTCAACCGTGCCCAGAACCAGAGAGCAACGGCTCTCTGGCCGGTCGACCGAGGCTGGAAACAGAGAGCAAACTCTCTGTCAGGTTGACCGCCCGATCGACCGCCCGGTCGACCAGAGGCATTTCCAGAGAGCAGAGCTCTCTGGCGGTCGACCGACCCGGTCGACCGGCCTCCCCAGGAAGGCTGCGTGCACGTTATGTGCACGTCGGTCGACCGGCCCGGTCGACCGCTCACTGCTACGGTAGACCGGCTCGGGCGACCGGCAGCCAGCCAGCCAGACAGATATAGGACTTAAAAACTTGGGTTTTTATCTTTTATAAAATCCCATAAAAACACATAAATTCCACAAAAATCAGTTCATGTTATATCTTTGAAATACAAACATGTTTGAGTAAAAATCAAATCATATTACAAACATTTTGAACCAATTTTGTGACTTGGAAAATTTGTCTTAAACTAAAAACAGTATTTTCCAAACTTGAATTTTTGAAATGGAAATCCAATTTTTCCAAAATACATGTAAATACAAAAACATGATATCTAAACAACTTTGAGACATGTTGTATATAGATAGAATCAAAATATACAAGAAAGGTATTATCTATAATTTTGACATTAAATCCAAAAAATAAGTTTTGTCTAAATACAAAACTCCAAACACATGAATAGTGTATCAAAATAAGTTTTTCTAAGTATATGAAGCATAAATGTATATAGATCAAATCTAGTATACATTAAACCATGTAAACTTGTTTTGATTCTATCTATTCATGAAAACCAAGATTGATTAAACCGAAAACCAAAACCAATAAACATGAAACGTGTGCGTGTTGTGAACTTGAGCATATCATACTATCTAATCTTTACAATGGATCTAAACTAAATCTTAACTAAACAAGCCGAAGTCTTCTTGTAGAACACCGTCTCAAAGTTGACTCGATCCAAACGCGATTCCCCGAGCTAGACTCCTACCGAGTGCTAGATGTGAACTTGACGTTCGAGCTCTTGAATCACCATGTGAAAGCTCCAAAACACCTTTGTTGAAGCTAATCACCTACTAATATCTTGGTTAAATATCTGAAACTAAATATCACAAGATTATTAGTAAACTATAACTACATGAGTTAATCATCATTAAAACTAGACTGGAAGGCCTCTGAGCTAACAATCTCCCCCTTTTTGATGATGACAAAACTCATGGAGTTATATATGCATGGATTAAAGTTAAGCTTCAAAGAAGCTCCCCCTTAACTCATGCATAGCAATAAACAATAAGATATGCAATGATGCTATAAAAGTAAACATGCTTTTGATACCAAATTTTAAAATAAACATGTTCTTAAATACCAATTGAAAATATAAACTTAAAATAAACATGTTCTTAAATGATTGCTCTTGATACCAATAAAAATTTCAATAAAAGCTCTTGATACCAACAATAAAAATTTCAATAAAAGCTCTTGATACCAAGAAAACAAAACAACAAAATATGTTCTTGATATTAATATCCATGTTCTTGATACCAATATCAACAACTTAAACACCAATTGAAAATATAAAGTTAAAATAAGCATGTTCTTAAATGATTGCTCTTGATACCAATAAAAATTTCAATAAAAGCTCTTGATACCAACAAAACAAAACAACAAAATATGTTCTTGATACTAATATCCATGTTCTTGATACCAATATCAACAAAACATAAAACAAATGTTTTTAATATAAACTTAAATAAACATGAACATGCATATATACTAAAATACTTCTCCCCCTTTTTGTCAATCATCAACAAAGGGCTTAAAGTAAATAATAAAACAATTTCTCCCCTTTTTGTTCGAAACAAAAATCAACAGGGGGTGAAATCAAATCTAAACATTATGATATCAATTGAAAAAATATATATCAATTTTGTGCAAAGGTATACATATAAACATCATGATACCAAATGATGATACCAATTGAAAATAAACTAAACATTTTGAAGATAGCAAAAAAAACTTTTGATATCAATTGAAAGATATAAACATAAAGATAATCTTGATACCAATTGTAAAAATTAGTACCGATTGAAAATATTTATACTTTAGATACCAAATGAAAAACATAAACCATCTTTTGGTTAAACACTAAACTCTTTTTGCAACAAAGATACCAAATAGAGAATATATCAATGTAATATTTTTTATACCAATATTGAAAATGAAACATATACCAATTGAAAATATTTTTCATTAGGAGCGTATGATACCAAAAAAATTAATATCATTTTTCAATCATTTTTTATCTTAAATTGTGGGAGTAAGATACCAAATGTAAACAAAACCAATTGAAAAGTGAAATATGAATTTTCTTCCCTTTATGAAATACCAAACAAAATGATGCATAAGCTTGTATAAGATACCAATTAAAAAATAATCAATTGAAATATAATTGTCATTTAAGAAATCAAAGCTTAGCATAACCAAATTTTGTGCTTAAAGATATAGAGATATAGTAAGCACAAATAAAACATATATATATGTATGAAAAATTGAATACCAATCGAAATTGATACTATTTGAAGTTTAAGCATACATATATAAAAACATATATGAGTATACAAAATGAATGTCAATAGTGATACCAATTGGAAAGATACAATGATACCAATTGAAAACACAATAAGATCAAGTGTATAACTCATACTTCCTACCACCCATTTCATGCACATGTTTTAAATAGATTTTCAATAATGAGCATACAAGGCATGGTCGCCCAAACAACCGCCCTTTGATTGGTAGGAGTTTTCAAAAATAAGTTTGAAAATAATATAACACGTTTGAAAACTCTACCATATGAAGAATACGAACTAGTTATATGAAAAATTTTAAAACTAATACGAAATTCTTTAAGTAAGGAATAAAGTAAAAATATATTCCATAAAATATCAAAATCACTAAACCAATGTCACTCAAAATCTATATAGCACATATAATACTCATGAAAATAAAATCATGAGAAAACATCAAGTAATATGAGTGTACAAGTTTTGTGAAAGACATAGTTATGAAAATAGGCAATAAGCTCAATATGAAATTCCTTAAAACATGAAAACAAGAAAAATCTAATTTTCATCAAAATAATTTAACCTTCAAGGCATATGTATGTTTTGTACAAAGTAGAGTATACATACATATCCAAACATGAACGAGTCCACAAAAGTATATGCATGAAGGCAAGTGGCTCAAGAATGTATATGTATAACTAATAGTTTAGACAAAATAGACATATACATGAAGTTTAACATAAACATGAAAAACATGTCAAAAATATGGAATACAAATCAAAATGTATGAATCATCAAAACTAGATTATACTAGTACATCTAATGGGTACAAATGAGC